>JBBGZY010001364.1:1170000-1367446 GCA_037952925.1 Lithobates clamitans | reverse complement strand
ATACTGGTCATAGGAATACCTGGGGACCACATACTGGTCATAGGAATACCTGGGGACCACATCCTGGTCATAGGAATACCTGTTGACCACATACTGGTCATAGGAATACCTGGGGACCACATAGTGGTCATAGGAATACCTGGGGACCACATACTGGTCATAGGAATACCTGGGGACCACACACTTCTCATAGAACTACATGGGGACCACATACTGGTCATAGGAATACCTGGGGACCACATACTGGTTATAGGAATACCTGGGGACCACATACTGGTCATAGGAATACCTGGGGACCACACACTTCTCATAGAACTACCTGGGGACCACATACTGGTCATAGGAATACCTGGGGACCACACACTTCTCATAGAACTACCTGGGGACCACATACTGGTCATAGGAATACCTGGGGACCACACACTTCTCATAGAACTACCTGGGGACCACATACTGGTCATAGGAATACCTGGGGACCACACACTTCTCATAGAACTACCTGGGGACCATATACTGGTCATAGGAATACCTGGGGACCACACACTTCTCATAGAACTACCTGGAGACCACATACTGGTCATAGGAATACCTGGGGACCACACACTTCTCATAGAACTATCTGGGGACCACATACTGGTCATAGAACTACCTGGGGACCACATACTGGTCATAGGAATACCTGGGGACCACACACTTCTCATAGAACTACCTGGGGACCACACACTGGTCATAGGAATACCTGGGGACCACACACTTCTCTTAGAACTACCTGGGGACCACACACTGGTCATAGGAATACCTGGGGACCACACACTTCTCATAGAACTACCTGGAGACCACATACTGGTCATAGGAATACCTGGGGACCACACACTTCTCATAGAACTACCTGGGGACCACACACTGGTCATATGAATACCTGGGGACCACACACTTCTCATAGAACTACCTGGGGACCACATACTGGTCATAGGAATACCTGTTGACCACATACTGGTCATAGGAATACCTGGGGACCACATACTGGTCATAGGAATACCTGGGGACCACATACTGGTCATAGGAATACCTGGGGACCACATCCTGGTCATAGGAATACCTGTTGACCACATACTGGTCATAGGAATACCTGTTGACCACATACTGGTCATAGGAATACCTGGGGACCACATAGTGGTCATAGGAATACCTGGGGACCACATACTGGTCATAGGAATACCTGGGGACCACACACTTCTCATAGAACTACATGGGGACCACATACTGGTCATAGGAATACCTGCGGACCACATACTGGTTATAGGAATACCTGGGGACCACATACTGGTCATAGGAATACCTGGGGACCACACACTTCTCATAGAACTACCTGGGGACCACATACTGGTCATAGGAATACCTGGGGACCACACACTTCTCATAGAACTACCTGGGGACCACATACTGGTCATAGGAATACCTGGGGACCACACACTTCTCATAGAACTACCTGGGGACCACATACTGGTCATAGGAATACCTGGGGACCACACACTTCTCATAGAACTACCTGGGGACCATATACTGGTCATAGGAATACCTGGGGACCACACACTTCTCATAGAACTACCTGGAGACCACATACTGGTCATAGGAATACCTGGGGACCACACACTTCTCATAGAACTACCTGGGGACCACACACTGGTCATAGGAATACCTGGGGACCACACACTTCTCATAGAACTACCTGGGGACCACATACTGGTCATAGGAATACCTGGGGACCACATACTGGTCATAGGAATACCTGGGGACCACACACTTCTCATAGAACTACCTGGGGACCACATACTGGTCATAGGAATACCTGGGGACCACACACTTCTCATAGAACTACCTGGGGACCACATACTGGTCATAGGAATACCTGGGGACCACACACTTCTCATAGAACTACCTGGGGACCACATACTGGTCATAGGAATACCTGGGGACCACATACTGGTCATAGGAATACCTGGGGACCACACACTTCTCATAGAACTACCTGGGGACCACATACTGGTCATAGGAATACCTGGGGACCACACACTTCTCATAGAACTACCTGGGGACCACATACTGGTCATAGGAATACCTGGGGACCACATACTGGTCATAGGAATACCTGGGGACCACACACTTCTCATAGAACTACCTGGGGACCACATACTGGTCATAGGAATACCTGGGGACCACACACTTCTGGGGACCACCCACTTCTCATAGAACTACCTGGGGACCACATACTGGTCATAGGAATACCTGGGGACCACACACTTCTCATAGAACTACCTGGGGACCACATACTGGTCATAGGAATACCTGGGGACCACACACTTCTCATAGAACTACCTGGGACCATATACTGGTCATAGGAATACCTGGGGACCACACACTTCTCATAGAACTACCTGGGGACCACATACTGGTCATAGGAATACCTGGGGACCACACACTTCTCATAGAACTACCTGGGGACCACATACTGGTCATAGGAATACCTGGGGACCACACACTTCTCATAGAACTACCTGGGGACCACACACTGGTCATAGGAATACCTCGGGACCACACACTTCTCATAGAACTACCTGGGGACCACACACTGGTCATAGGAATACCTGGGGACCACACACTTCTCATAGAACTACCTGGGGACCACACACTGGTCATAGGAATACCTGGGGACCACACACTTCTCATAGAACTACCTGGGGACCACAAACTGGTCATAGGAATACCTGGGGACCACATACTGGTCATAGGAATACCTGGGGACCACATCCTGGTCATAGGAATACCTGTTGACCACATACTGGTCATAGGAATACCTGGGGACCACATACTGGTCATAGGAATACCTGGGGACCACATCCTGGTCATAGGAATACCTGTTGACCACAAACTGGTCATAGGAATACCTGGGGACCACATAGTGGTCATAGGAATACCTGGGGACCACATACTGGTCATAGGAATACCTGGGGACCACACACTTCTCATAGAACTACATGGGGACCACATACTGGTCATAGGAATACCTGGGGACCACATACTGGTTATAGGAATACCTGGGGACCACATACTGGTCATAGGAATACCTGGGGACCACACACTTCTCATAGAACTACCTGGGGACCACATACTGGTCATAGGAATACCTGGGGACCACACACTTCTCATAGAACTACCTGGGGACCACATACTGGTCATAGGAATACCTGGGGACCACACACTTCTCATAGAACTACCTGGGGGACCACATACTGGTCATAGGAATACCTGGGGACCACACACTTCTCATAGAACTACCTGGGGACCATATACTGGTCATAGGAATACCTGGGGACCACACACTTCTCATAGAACTACCTGGAGACCACATACTGGTCATAGGAATACCTGGGGACCACACACTTCTCATAGAACTATCTGGGGACCACATACTGGTCATAGAACTACCTGGGGACCACATACTGGTCATAGGAATACCTGGGGACCACACACTTCTCATAGAACTACCTGGGGACCACACACTGGTCATAGGAATACCTGGGGACCACACACTTCTCTTAGAACTACCTGGGGACCACACACTGGTCATAGGAATACCTGGGGACCACACACTTCTCATAGAACTACCTGGAGACCACATACTGGTCATAGGAATACCTGGGGACCACACACTTCTCATAGAACTACCTGGGGACCACACACTGGTCATATGAATACCTGGGGACCACACACTTCTCATAGAACTACCTGGGGACCACATACTGGTCATAGGAATACCTGGGGACCACACACTTCTCATAGAACTATCTGGGGACCACATACTGGTCATAGAACTACCTGGGGACCACATACCGGTCATAGGAATACCTGGGGACCACACACTTCTCATAGAACTACCTGGGGACCACACACTGGTCATAGGAATACCTGGGGACCACACACTTCTCTTAGAACTACCTGGGGACCACACACTGGTCATAGGAATACCTGGGGACCACACACTTCTCATAGAACTACCTGGGGACCACACACTGGTCATATGAATACCTGGGGACCACACACTTCTCATAGAACTTCCTGGGGACCACATACTGGTCATAGGAATACCTGGGGACCACATACTGGTCATAGGAATACCTGGGGACCACATCCTGGTCATAGGAATACCTGTTGACCACATACTGGTCATAGGAATACCTGGGGACCACATACTGGTCATAGGAATACCTGGGGACCACATACTGGTCATAGGAATACCTGGGGACCACATCCTGGTCATAGGAATACCTGTTGACCACATACTGGTCATAGGAATACCTGTTGACCACATACTGGTCATAGGAATACCTGGGGACCACATAGTGGTCATAGGAATACCTGGGGACCACATACTGGTCATAGGAATACCTGGGGACCACACACTTCTCATAGAACTACATGGGGACCACATACTGGTCATAGGAATACCTGCGGACCACATACTGGTTATAGGAATACCTGGGGACCACATACTGGTCATAGGAATACCTGGGGACCACACACTTCTCATAGAACTACCTGGGGACCACATACTGGTCATAGGAATACCTGGGGACCACACACTTCTCATAGAACTACCTGGGGACCACATACTGGTCATAGGAATACCTGGGGACCACACACTTCTCATAGAACTACCTGGGGACCACATACTGGTCATAGGAATACCTGGGGACCACACACTTCTCATAGAACTACCTGGGGACCATATACTGGTCATAGGAATACCTGGGGACCACACACTTCTCATAGAACTACCTGGAGACCACATACTGGTCATAGGAATACCTGGGGACCACACACTTCTCATAGAACTACCTGGGGACCACACACTGGTCATAGGAATACCTGGGGACCACACACTTCTCATAGAACTACCTGGGGACCACATACTGGTCATAGGAATACCTGGGGACCACATACTGGTCATAGGAATACCTGGGGACCACACACTTCTCATAGAACTACCTGGGGACCACATACTGGTCATAGGAATACCTGGGGACCACACACTTCTCATAGAACTACCTGGGGACCACATACTGGTCATAGGAATACCTGGGGACCACACACTTCTCATAGAACTACCTGGGGACCACATACTGGTCATAGGAATACCTGGGGACCACATACTGGTCATAGGAATACCTGGGGACCACACACTTCTCATAGAACTACCTGGGGACCACATACTGGTCATAGGAATACCTGGGGACCACACACTTCTCATAGAACTACCTGGGGACCACATACTGGTCATAGGAATACCTGGGGACCACATACTGGTCATAGGAATACCTGGGGACCACACACTTCTCATAGAACTACCTGGGGACCACATACTGGTCATAGGAATACCTGGGGACCACACACTTCTCATAGAACTACCTGGGGACCACATACTGGTCATAGGAATACCTGGGGACCACCCACTTCTCATAGAACTACCTGGGGACCACATACTGGTCATAGGAATACCTGGGGACCACACACTTCTCATAGAACTACCTGGGGACCACATACTGGTCATAGGAATACCTGGGGACCACACACTTCTCATAGAACTACCTGGGGACCATATACTGGTCATAGGAATACCTGGGGACCACACACTTCTCATAGAACTACCTGGGGACCACATACTGGTCATAGGAATACCTGGGGACCACACACTTCTCATAGAACTACCTGGGGACCACATACTGGTCATAGGAATACCTGGGGACCACACACTTCTCATAGAACTACCTGGGGACCACACACTGGTCATAGGAATACCTGGGGACCACACACTTCTCATAGAACTACCTGGGGACCACACACTGGTCATAGGAATACCTGGGGACCACACACTTCTCATAGAACTACCTGGGGACCACACACTGGTCATAGGAATACCTGGGGACCACACACTTCTCATAGAACTACCTGGGGACCACAAACTGGTCATAGGAATACCTGGGGACCACATACTGGTCATAGGAATACCTGGGGACCACATCCTGGTCATAGGAATACCTGTTGACCACATACTGGTCATAGGAATACCTGGGGACCACATACTGGTCATAGGAATACCTGGGGACCACATCCTGGTCATAGGAATACCTGTTGACCACATACTGGTCATAGGAATACCTGGGGACCACATAGTGGTCATAGGAATACCTGGGGACCACATACTGGTCATAGGAATACCTGGGGACCACACACTTCTCATAGAACTACATGGGGACCACATACTGGTCATAGGAATACCTGGGGACCACATACTGGTTATAGGAATACCTGGGGACCACATACTGGTCATAGGAATACCTGGGGACCACACACTTCTCATAGAACTACCTGGGGACCACATACTGGTCATAGGAATACCTGGGGACCACACACTTCTCATAGAACTACCTGGGGACCACATACTGGTCATAGGAATACCTGGGGACCACACACTTCTCATAGAACTACCTGGGGACCACATACTGGTCATAGGAATACCTGGGGACCACACACTTCTCATAGAACTACCTGGGGACCATATACTGGTCATAGGAATACCTGGGGACCACACACTTCTCATAGAACTACCTGGAGACCACATACTGGTCATAGGAATACCTGGGGACCACACACTTCTCATAGAACTATCTGGGGACCACATACTGGTCATAGAACTACCTGGGGACCACATACTGGTCATAGGAATACCTGGGGACCACACACTTCTCATAGAACTACCTGGGGACCACACACTGGTCATAGGAATACCTGGGGACCACACACTTCTCTTAGAACTACCTGGGGACCACACACTGGTCATAGGAATACCTGGGGACCACACACTTCTCATAGAACTACCTGGAGACCACATACTGGTCATAGGAATACCTGGGGACCACACACTTCTCATAGAACTACCTGGGGACCACACACTGGTCATATGAATACCTGGGGACCACACACTTCTCATAGAACTACCTGGGGACCACATACTGGTCATAGGAATACCTGGGGACCACACACTTCTCATAGAACTATCTGGGGACCACATACTGGTCATAGAACTACCTGGGGACCACATACCGGTCATAGGAATACCTGGGGACCACACACTTCTCATAGAACTACCTGGGGACCACACACTGGTCATAGGAATACCTGGGGACCACACACTTCTCTTAGAACTACCTGGGGACCACACACTGGTCATAGGAATACCTGGGGACCACACACTTCTCATAGAACTACCTGGGGACCACACACTGGTCATATGAATACCTGGGGACCACACACTTCTCATAGAACTACCTGGGGACCACATACTGGTCATAGGAATACCTGGGGACCACATACTGGTCATAGGAATACCTGGGGACCACATCCTGGTCATAGGAATACCTGTTGACCACATACTGGTCATAGGAATACCTGGGGACCACATACTGGTCATAGGAATACCTGGGGACCACATACTGGTCATAGGAATACCTGGGGACCACATCCTGGTCATAGGAATACCTGTTGACCACACACTGGTCATAGGAATACCTGTTGACCACATACTGGTCATAGGAATACCTGGGGACCACATAGTGGTCATAGGAATACCTGGGGACCACATACTGGTCATAGGAATACCTGGGGACCACACACTTCTCATAGAACTACATGGGGACCACATACTGGTCATAGGAATACCTGCGGACCACATACTGGTTATAGGAATACCTGGGGACCACATACTGGTCATAGGAATACCTGGGGACCACACACTTCTCATAGAACTACCTGGGGACCACATACTGGTCATAGGAATACCTGGGGACCACACACTTCTCATAGAACTACCTGGGGACCACATACTGGTCATAGGAATACCTGGGGACCACACACTTCTCATAGAACTACCTGGGGACCACATACTGGTCATAGGAATACCTGGGGACCACACACTTCTCATAGAACTACCTGGGGACCATATACTGGTCATAGGAATACCTGGGGACCACACACTTCTCATAGAACTACCTGGAGACCACATACTGGTCATAGGAATACCTGGGGACCACACACTTCTCATAGAACTACCTGGGGACCACACACTGGTCATAGGAATACCTGGGGACCACACACTTCTCATAGAACTACCTGGGGACCACATACTGGTCATAGGAATACCTGGGGACCACATACTGGTCATAGGAATACCTGGGGACCACACACTTCTCATAGAACTACCTGGGGACCACATACTGGTCATAGGAATACCTGGGGACCACACACTTCTCATAGAACTACCTGGGGACCACATACTGGTCATAGGAATACCTGGGGACCACACACTTCTCATAGAACTACCTGGGGACCACATACTGGTCATAGGAATACCTGGGGACCACATACTGGTCATAGGAATACCTGGGGACCACACACTTCTCATAGAACTACCTGGGGACCACATACTGGTCATAGGAATACCTGGGGACCACACACTTCTCATAGAACTACCTGGGGACCACATACTGGTCATAGGAATACCTGGGGACCACATACTGGTCATAGGAATACCTGGGGACCACACACTTCTCATAGAACTACCTGGGGACCACATACTGGTCATAGGAATACCTGGGGACCACACACTTCTCATAGAACTACCTGGGGACCACATACTGGTCATAGGAATACCTGGGGACCACCCACTTCTCATAGAACTACCTGGGGACCACATACTGGTCATAGGAATACCTGGGGACCACACACTTCTCATAGAACTACCTGGGGACCACATACTGGTCATAGGAATACCTGGGGACCACACACTTCTCATAGAACTACCTGGGGACCATATACTGGTCATAGGAATACCTGGGGACCACACACTTCTCATAGAACTACCTGGGGACCACATACTGGTCATAGGAATACCTGGGGACCACACACTTCTCATAGAACTACCTGGGGACCACATACTGGTCATAGGAATACCTGGGGACCACACACTTCTCATAGAACTACCTGGGGACCACACACTGGTCATAGGAATACCTGGGGACCACACACTTCTCATAGAACTACCTGGGGACCACACACTGGTCATAGGAATACCTGGGGACCACACACTTCTCATAGAACTACCTGGGGACCACACACTGGTCATAGGAATACCTGGGGACCACACACTTCTCATAGAACTACCTGGGGACCACAAACTGGTCATAGGAATACCTGGGGACCACATACTGGTCATAGGAATACCTGGGGACCACATCCTGGTCATAGGAATACCTGTTGACCACATACTGGTCATAGGAATACCTGGGGACCACATACTGGTCATAGGAATACCTGGGGACCACATCCTGGTCATAGGAATACCTGTTGACCACATACTGGTCATAGGAATACCTGGGGACCACATAGTGGTCATAGGAATACCTGGGGACCACATACTGGTCATAGGAATACCTGGGGACCACACACTTCTCATAGAACTACATGGGGACCACATACTGGTCATAGGAATACCTGGGGACCACATACTGGTTATAGGAATACCTGGGGACCACATACTGGTCATAGGAATACCTGGGGACCACACACTTCTCATAGAACTACCTGGGGACCACATACTGGTCATAGGAATACCTGGGGACCACACACTTCTCATAGAACTACCTGGGGACCACATACTGGTCATAGGAATACCTGGGGACCACACACTTCTCATAGAACTACCTGGGGACCACATACTGGTCATAGGAATACCTGGGGACCACACACTTCTCATAGAACTACCTGGGGACCATATACTGGTCATAGGAATACCTGGGGACCACACACTTCTCATAGAACTACCTGGAGACCACATACTGGTCATAGGAATACCTGGGGACCACACACTTCTCATAGAACTATCTGGGGACCACATACTGGTCATAGAACTACCTGGGGACCACATACTGGTCATAGGAATACCTGGGGACCACACACTTCTCATAGAACTACCTGGGGACCACACACTGGTCATAGGAATACCTGGGGACCACACACTTCTCTTAGAACTACCTGGGGACCACACACTGGTCATAGGAATACCTGGGGACCACACACTTCTCATAGAACTACCTGGAGACCACATACTGGTCATAGGAATACCTGGGGACCACACACTTCTCATAGAACTACCTGGGGACCACACACTGGTCATATGAATACCTGGGGACCACACACTTCTCATAGAACTACCTGGGGACCACATACTGGTCATAGGAATACCTGGGGACCACACACTTCTCATAGAACTATCTGGGGACCACATACTGGTCATAGAACTACCTGGGGACCACATACCGGTCATAGGAATACCTGGGGACCACACACTTCTCATAGAACTACCTGGGGACCACACACTGGTCATAGGAATACCTGGGGACCACACACTTCTCTTAGAACTACCTGGGGACCACACACTGGTCATAGGAATACCTGGGGACCACACACTTCTCATAGAACTACCTGGGGACCACACACTGGTCATATGAATACCTGGGGACCACACACTTCTCATAGAACTACCTGGGGACCACATACTGGTCATAGGAATACCTGGGGACCACATACTGGTCATAGGAATACCTGGGGACCACATCCTGGTCATAGGAATACCTGTTGACCACATACTGGTCATAGGAATACCTGGGGACCACATACTGGTCATAGGAATACCTGGGGACCACATACTGGTCATAGGAATACCTGGGGACCACATCCTGGTCATAGGAATACCTGTTGACCACACACTGGTCATAGGAATACCTGTTGACCACATACTGGTCATAGGAATACCTGGGGACCACATAGTGGTCATAGGAATACCTGGGGACCACATACTGGTCATAGGAATACCTGGGGACCACACACTTCTCATAGAACTACATGGGGACCACATACTGGTCATAGGAATACCTGCGGACCACATACTGGTTATAGGAATACCTGGGGACCACATACTGGTCATAGGAATACCTGGGGACCACACACTTCTCATAGAACTACCTGGGGACCACATACTGGTCATAGGAATACCTGGGGACCACACACTTCTCATAGAACTACCTGGGGACCACATACTGGTCATAGGAATACCTGGGGACCACACACTTCTCATAGAACTACCTGGGGACCACATACTGGTCATAGGAATACCTGGGGACCACACACTTCTCATAGAACTACCTGGGGACCATATACTGGTCATAGGAATACCTGGGGACCACACACTTCTCATAGAACTACCTGGAGACCACATACTGGTCATAGGAATACCTGGGGACCACACACTTCTCATAGAACTACCTGGGGACCACACACTGGTCATAGGAATACCTGGGGACCACACACTTCTCATAGAACTACCTGGGGACCACATACTGGTCATAGGAATACCTGGGGACCACATACTGGTCATAGGAATACCTGGGGACCACACACTTCTCATAGAACTACCTGGGGACCACATACTGGTCATAGGAATACCTGGGGACCACACACTTCTCATAGAACTACCTGGGGACCACATACTGGTCATAGGAATACCTGGGGACCACACACTTCTCATAGAACTACCTGGGGACCACATACTGGTCATAGGAATACCTGGGGACCACATACTGGTCATAGGAATACCTGGGGACCACACACTTCTCATAGAACTACCTGGGGACCACATACTGGTCATAGGAATACCTGGGGACCACACACTTCTCATAGAACTACCTGGGGACCACATACTGGTCATAGGAATACCTGGGGACCACATACTGGTCATAGGAATACCTGGGGACCACACACTTCTCATAGAACTACCTGGGGACCACATACTGGTCATAGGAATACCTGGGGACCACACACTTCTCATAGAACTACCTGGGGACCACATACTGGTCATAGGAATACCTGGGGACCACCCACTTCTCATAGAACTACCTGGGGACCACATACTGGTCATAGGAATACCTGGGGACCACACACTTCTCATAGAACTACCTGGGGACCACATACTGGTCATAGGAATACCTGGGGACCACACACTTCTCATAGAACTACCTGGGGACCATATACTGGTCATAGGAATACCTGGGGACCACACACTTCTCATAGAACTACCTGGGGACCACATACTGGTCATAGGAATACCTGGGGACCACACACTTCTCATAGAACTACCTGGGGACCACATACTGGTCATAGGAATACCTGGGGACCACACACTTCTCATAGAACTACCTGGGGACCACACACTGGTCATAGGAATACCTGGGGACCACACACTTCTCATAGAACTACCTGGGGACCACACACTGGTCATAGGAATACCTGGGGACCACACACTTCTCATAGAACTACCTGGGGACCACACACTGGTCATAGGAATACCTGGGGACCACACACTTCTCATAGAACTACCTGGGGACCACATACTGGTCATAGGAATACCTGGGGACCACATACTGGTCATAGGAATACCTGGGGACCACATCCTGGTCATAGGAATACCTGTTGACCACATACTGGTCATAGGAATACCTGGGGACCACATACTGGTCATAGGAATACCTGGGGACCACATCCTGGTCATAGGAATACCTGTTGACCACATACTGGTCATAGGAATACCTGGGGACCACATAGTGGTCATAGGAATACCTGGGGACCACATACTGGTCATAGGAATACCTGGGGACCACACACTTCTCATAGAACTACATGGGGACCACATACTGGTCATAGGAATACCTGGGGACCACATACTGGTTATAGGAATACCTGTTGACCACATACTGGTCATAGGAATACCTGGGGACCACATAGTGGTTATAGGAATACCTGGGGACCACATACTGGTCATAGGAATACCTGGGGACCACACACTTCTCATAGAACTACATGGGGACCACATACTGGTCATAGGAATACCTGGGGACCACATACTGGTTATAGGAATACCTGGGGACCACATACTGGTCATAGGAATACCTGGGGACCACACACTTCTCATAGAACTACCTGGGGACCACATACTGGTCATAGGAATACCTGGGGACCACACACTTCTCATAGAACTACCTGGGGACCACATACTGGTCATAGGAATACCTGGAGACCACACACTTCTCATAGAACTACCTGGGGACCACATACTGGTCATAGGAATACCTGGGGACCACACACTTCTCATAGAACTACCTGGGGACCACACACTGGTCATAGGAATACCTGGGGACCACACACTTCTCATAGAACTACCTGGGGACCACATACTGGTCATAGGAATACCTGGGGACCACATACTGGTCATAGGAATACCTGGGGACCACACACTTCTCATAGAACTACCTGGGGACCACATACTGGTCATAGGAATACCTGGGGACCACACACTTCTCATAGAACTACCTGGGGACCACACACTGGTCATAGGAATACCTGGGGACCACACACTTCTCATAGAACTACCTGGGGACCACACACTGGTCATAGGAATACCTGGGGACCACACACTTCTCATAGAACTACCTGGGGACCACACACTGGTCATAGGAATACCTGGGGACCACACACTTCTCATAGAACTACCTGGGGACCACATACTGGTCATAGGAATACCTGGGGACCACATACTGGTCATAGGAATACCTGGGGACCACATCCTGGTCATAGGAATACCTGTTGACCACATACTGGTCATAGGAATACCTGGGGACCACATACTGGTCATAGGAATACCTGGGGACCACATCCTGGTCATAGGAATACCTGTTGACCACATACTGGTCATAGGAATACCTGGGGACCACATAGTGGTCATAGGAATACCTGGGGACCACATACTGGTCATAGGAATACCTGGGGACCACACACTTCTCATAGAACTACATGGGGACCACATACTGGTCATAGGAATACCTGGGGACCACATACTGGTTATAGGAATACCTGTTGACCACATACTGGTCATAGGAATACCTGGGGACCACATAGTGGTCATAGGAATACCTGGGGACCACATACTGGTCATAGGAATACCTGGGGACCACACACTTCTCATAGAACTACATGGGGACCACATACTGGTCATAGGAATACCTGGGGACCACATACTGGTTATAGGAATACCTGGGGACCACATACTGGTCATAGGAATACCTGGGGACCACACACTTCTCATAGAACTACCTGGGGACCACATACTGGTCATAGGAATACCTGGGGACCACACACTTCTCATAGAACTACCTGGGGACCACATACTGGTCATAGGAATACCTGGAGACCACACACTTCTCATAGAACTACCTGGGGACCACACACTGGTCATAGGAATACCTGGGGACCACACACTTCTCATAGAACTACCTGGGGACCACACACTGGTCATAGGAATACCTGGGGACCACACACTTCTCATAGAACTACCTGGGGACCACATACTGGTCATAGGAATACCTGGGGACCACATACTGGTCATAGGAATACCTGGGGACCACACACTTCTCATAGAACTACCTGGGGACCACATACTGGTCATAGGAATACCTGGGGACCACACACTTCTCATAGAACTACCTGGGGACCACATACTGGTCATAGGAATACCTGGGGACCACACACTTCTCATAGAACTACCTGGGGACCACACACTGGTCATAGGAATACCTGGGGACCACACACTTCTCATAGAACTACCTGGGGACCACATACTGGTCATAGGAATACCTGGGGACCACATACTGGTCATAGGATTACCTGGGGACCACACACTTCTCATAGAACTACCTGGGGACCACATACTGGTCATAGGAATACCTGGGGACCACACACTTCTCATAGAACTACCTGGGGACCACATACTGGTCATAGGAATACCTGGGGACCACACACTTCTCATAGAACTACCTGGGGACCACATACTGGTCATAGGAATACCTGGGGACCACCCACTTCTCATAGAACTACCTGGGGACCACATACTGGTCAAAGGAATACCTGGGGACCACACACTTCTCATAGAACTACCTGGGGACCACATACTGGTCATAGGAATACCTGGGGACCACACACTTCTCATAGAACTACCTGGGGACCATATACTGGTCATAGGAATACCTGGGGACCACACACTTCTCATAGAACTACCTGGGGACCGCATACTGGTCATAGGAATACCTGGGGACCACACACTTCTCACAGAACTACCTGGGGACCGCATACTGGTCATAGGAATACCTGGGGACCACACACTTCTCATAGAACTACCTGGGGACCACATACTGGTCATAGGAATACCTGGGGACCACACACTTCTCATAGAACTACCTGGGGACCACATACTGGTCATAGGAATACCTGGGGGGGGCGTGACCGGAAGCCGCACTGAATGGCAGCCTGATTCCTCTGCTCTCTCTCAGCCCGGGAAAAAACGGCGCATAGGGGACTCCACACAGCACACATATGGGCAAATCCAGGACCACCAGATCCGCGGCAGCCAGGGGATCATCCTTACCCCCTCCGGGACCCTCCTCAGACCTCCGGTCCTTCTTTCCGCCGACGGACATGCCACAGACCGGGACAGCCAAGATGGCGCCGGATCCCTCTGCGGCCTACCTTCAGCGATCCGCCCGGACCTCTCCACCACCTCGCCTACCGCAGCGGACATCCATAGACCCCGGACCTGCTCCACTGGACAGCACAACCGGACCCCGTAACCCGGGAGCGGTGAGTCCCCCATCCAGATCCCCACCTCATGAGGCAATGCAGCAGGGCCCTCAGGACACTATGACGCCCTCCCTCCCCCAGCAGTACACTCAGTGCTCGGAAGCGTTCCCCCGCTTGCTGAGAACAGCATCAGACCCATGTCTGCACAGCACTGAACCGGACTCCCCAACCTCCTCAGTCCTCTCTATGGACTTTCCGGCCCTGCCGGCCCCCATGCACCCAGCTAGCTGCATCATTCCAGAACCTGCTGTGAGCACAGCATCCCATAACCACACAGAGCCTGCTTCACCACCACCAAAGGCCCAAAAAATGGCGCTCCCACAGGCACTTGACTTGCCCAGAGACTGGACAATACCACAGGCCACCTATGCCCAAAAAGTGAGTCTACCCGGCCCCCGCTCCCAGAGAGTGGATGCAACAGGGGCCAACCCATCTGCCCAAACTCCAACCTGGAGTGAACCCTGGGACTCCCCGCCGGGACCTGCACACCAGGCTTTGGGCCTCACCGCGTCAGGCCCCCCACCTTTACCACCCCGCACACCCCCGGCGCAGTGGTCCGCACTATCAGAGCACCCCCAACCAGCACCCCCACAATGGCAAACCTATTTGCAAGCAATCCCCACTAAAGAGGATTTCCGACAGTTAATAGAAGACGTAAAGTCCACGTGTCGCTCGGAAATACAAGTGCTCCAGTCAGGCCTCAAACACCTAGCCGACAGAGTTGAAATGGCTGAAGAAGAGATCCAAGAGACCAAGCTCGCAGTCCACAGAACCCAACTCCAGGGAGCAGACCATCACACCATGCTAAGAGACATGCAGCGTCATGTGGAAGACTTGGACAACAGAGGACGCAGGAACAACATACGGGTGAGAGGAATCCCAGAAGTTGAAGGCCCAGAGGACATTCAACATATTCTACAAGACGTGTTTAACAATCTCTTGGGAGAACCAGTCACCAAGTTCATAGAAATGGACAGAGCCCACCGAGCCTTGCGACCCAAGAATGCCACAACGCAACCAAGAGACATTATCTGCAGGATTAACTCCTACCCCTTGAAAGAGGACATTATGCGACAAGCTCGCCTAGCACGCAGAGTGACTTACAAAAATGCTCAGGTGCAGCTATACCCTGATCTCTCATGGATCACATTACAGAAGCGAAGACTCCTTCAACCACTACTACGCATTTTACAAGAAGAAAATATCCCCTATCGCTGGGGTTTCCCCTTCAGCCTCACAGCCAAAAACCAGGGCAAATCTGCGGTTCTACGTTACCCGGAGGACCTACAAGCCTTCTGCAACACAGTGGGAATATCCGTCCCCCGTCTCCCAGAATGGGACCTGATCACCAATCTACCCGCACCACCCGCAACTTGGCAGAAAGTTTCCTCATCCAACAGATCCCGAAACAAGGATGCTTCACGCAAGAGTACCAAGCACGGAAATGGCTGACTTCAGATGTACCGACAACATCTTCAGGATGCCTTCCAATGGCCTTTATTGACCACCGGACAATACTGGTGAATTTGCCCTGGACATTATAGTTTAGTTAGTCCCCCCCTTGTTGCGCCCTCAGTCTATATGTTAGTTTACATTACGGGCACATCTCCACGGAGATTCGAGAAAGTAGGAGATATCATTCTTGACCACCCCCCTCTTGGTTAGCTGATAGCAGTTGTAGTTATTTTACAGTTCATGTTTTCTATGACCAAATTAGGGCTCCCTTGCATCCACCCGACGGGTCCTTCTGGGCCGCAGTTGGAGGGATCCTTGGAATCCCGTATTGACCTAGGCCTTTTTGCCTCTCGAGGTCGTTTGATAATGGACCGAATTTATACCTATACGATTTGCACTAATCATATGTTTTTCTTTTTTCTTCTCTCTCCCTTTTCCCCCCCCTCTCTACCCGTCTCCCCCTCCCCCACCTATACGCCATTATGTAACTCAACGGATAACCCGTGGAATCCACCTGGCTCCTCCCTCGGCGCATGCGCACAGCCAACCCACCGCCTTCTGAACTTCCTCTCCACATCAGGTAAGGCAACTACCCACCCCAGACTAACACTATGGCTAAGATCCTTTCTTTAAATGTCCACGGACTAAACTCTGATAAAAAGAGACATCTGGCGATGAGGGAATTCAAACAATCTGGAGCAGATATTATCTTTGTCCAAGAAACACACTTTGATAAAGGGGGCTCATTCTCATTCGCTTCCAAGCATTTCTCCCAAATATACCACTCTTCAGGTCCACATAAACGGGCAGGGGTCGCCATCCTCATTAAAAATGGATCCCCCTTTAAAAGTACGGCGCAGTATAGCGATCCACATGGCCACTTTGTCATCCTTCAAGGACAGTGGCAAAAACAGGCACTTACTCTCTGCACCCTCTATACCCCCAATATTAAACAATATAACTTCCTGACTAAAGTATTTACCCGACTCTTTAAATCTGAACATGAAATACTAGTAGTGGGGGGCGATTTTAATCTAACTCACTCAACAACTGCGGATCGTCAGGTGGTGGGCCCCAGGGCAACACCGGCTCGTGCCCTACGGGACTCGAAGCTCTTCCGCAGACTCTCTAGACGCTATGCTCTCTTCGATGCCTGGAGGGCTCTCCACCCTGGCGACCGACAATACACGTTCTACTCAGCCCCCCACCAAATACACTCACGCATTGACTACTTCTTCTTAAATAATACCGCGCTTAGACACATAAAAGAAGCAAAGATACTACCGATCTCATGGTCTGATCATGCACCTATATCACTTAAATTAGAACTAGGTTCCACCGCCTGTAGACCATACAATTGGAAACTAAATACATTCCTCCTCCAGCACATCCCATCGAAAACAGAATTAATATCCACTCTCACCCACTATTTTGCAGAGAACAATACCCCTGACATATCTACATCTACACTATGGGAAGCCCACAAGGCCGTGATCCGAGGGAGATGCATGGCATTGTCCTCTGCTATGAAAAAAGATGCCCTGGCCACAAAACTTCAAACCGAAAAAGAACTTAAGGCCTTAGAAAACCAACTACAACGGTCGCCAACTCTTACCCTTCTTAAAAAAGTCGTAAAACTGCGAACAACATTGAGCGATTTAGCAATGGGGCGGGTAGAAAAAGCCATCCTCAGACTAAGACAGTTGTACTATGATAAAGGCAACAAAGCACACTCCTTACTAGCGAAAAAACTACGCGATAACTCTCACATATCCACACCACACCAAATTAAGACTAAATCAGGCTCCCTACTATCCCACCCCAAGGACATCGCTGACGCCTTTGCGAACTACTACCAGGACCTTTACAATAACCCTAATATCCCTAGTAATCCTGCCCCTCCAGACCTTCTCCACCGAATGCAGCGCTACTTAGCAGAGAGTGGAGTCCCACAGCTCCAAAATTCTGACCTAACAACTTTAAACATGCCAATCACTGAAGAGGAAATAGAACAGACTATAAAGACTCTCCCGTCACGCAAGGCCCCCGGACCAGACGGACTACCCTACGAATACTACAAAGCAGTCCTCCCCATCCTCTTACCACATATGTGCAAACTCTTTAATGCCTTCTACCGAGACTCCCCCATCCCGTCAGACATGCAACGCTCATTTATCACTCTGATCCCTAAACCAGAAAAAGACCCTACCCTATGTGCCAACTACAGACCTATTGCCCTGCTGAACTCAGACCTAAAAATTTTCACTAAACTACTATCAATCCGGTTGAACATGATCCTCCCATCCCTAATTCACAAGGACCAAGTGGGCTTTGTCCCCCTCAGGCAGGCAGGAGACAACACCAGGAAGGTGATTGATCTGATAGAAGTGGCGAATAGGGAGAAAACGGCAGCTCTGCTACTCAGCCTAGATGCCGAAAAGGCCTTTGACCGACTTGGGTGGCCCTTCCTGTTCGCCACACTACAACACGTGGGATTTCGGGGACCATTCCTGAGAGCCATTAAACACCTCTATACAAACCCCTCTTCACAGGTTAGAACTCCCTTTGCCATCTCCCCAGCTTTTTCGATAACAAACGGCACCCGACAGGGATGCCCATTGTCACCCCTGCTATTTGCATTATGTGTCGAACCCTTGGCGGCCTCTATCCGAGGTAACCAGGATATTCGGGGGGTCTCTGTTAGGGGTCGGGAGTTCAAGATCTCGTTGTTCGCAGACGACGTGATCCTTACCCTGACCCAACCCAGAGTCTCCCTGCCAAATTTGCACGCAGAATTGGATAAATATGGAGCCCTGTCGGGCTATAAAATTAATACCTCTAAATCAGAGGCCCTTCCAATCAACATCTCGGACACGGAAACAACACACCTGAAAGCAAACTTCACGTATCACTGGAAAACCACTTCCTTGAAATACTTAGGGGTTCACATCACTACAAAATTTAACACTTTATATCAGGAAAACTTTCCCCCCATATACCGCTCCATCAGAGCCCTGCTAACATCATGGAAAAAACATCACATCTCCCTATTAGGTCGGATCGCGTCGATTAAGATGACAATCCTCCCGAAACTGCTCTACCTGTTCCAAACCCTACCCATCCCTGTCCCCCACAGCCACCTGAGTAAACTACAAACTGACCTTTTTAAATTTACCTGGAACTACAAAAGACATAGGGTTCCTCGGTCGGTAATGATGGCGGCACGCTCAGATGGAGGTCTCGCGTTCCCCAACCTCATTAAATACTATCAAGCCACCCAACTACGAGCTATAGCCTCCTGGTTTACTCAACGGTCCTATAATAGGTGGACAGAGATTGAAAAAATATGGTTAGCCCCGACCCACCCTAATAACCTATTATGGAACGCGAAGGCTGAGGTCCCCCCCGAGCGCTTACTGGGAACCGTATCCCATCTTCGCCGACTGTGGTACAAATTATCGAATGTACATGAATTGTCCTCAGAAAAATCGGTCCTAACATCCTTCATCTATAACCCCAGAATCCCAGACAGCCTCACTCGCCAGATGTCTCACCCGTGGTCGTCGCGGAACCTTTTCCACTATGGACACATAATAGACCCTAGAACCCGCAGACTATTGCCCTACTCTGATCTCCAAACCAAATATGATCTTCCACGTCAGGCCTTCTACAGCTACCTGCAAATACGCCATTATGCCTTGTCCATAGCACCTGACCTACAGTTCTCTCCTCCAACACCTTTCGAAAACCTGATCATGGAAGGCACAGGCCAGAAGGGCCTAATCTCTGATATTTACAAAATAATTAATGCCTACCCATTAGAAACTAAAGGTAAGCATGCTTACATGATCAGGTGGGAAAAAGCCCTCGAGGAGGAACTTCCCATGGAGCAGTGGCAGACGATATGGACCCAGGCGGCAAAAAGTTCCCTTTGTACCTTATACAAGGAGAATGCTTATAAAATCCTCCTATACTGGTATATGACTCCGGATATCCTCCACGCCATATACCCCTCCAGTTCCGACCGCTGCTGGCGATGTCAGAAAGAAAAGGGTACGCTCCTTCACATATACTGGAGCTGCCCACTGATTACCCCCTATTGGACTGAGGTCCACCAATTGCTGACCGGTCTTTTGGAGGTCCAGATTCCCATGACTCCCAAGTTCTTTCTTCTAGGAGTCCTACAATTAAAAATCCCTAAAACATACAAAAAATTAACGCGTCATATTCTCACAGCGGCACGCTGCCTTATCGCTCTAAATTGGAAAAAAACCTCCCCCCCCACTCCTGAAGCCCTATACGCCAGGATTAAAGATGTGGAGCTGATGGAGAAGATGACGGCCAGAATACAGGACAGGCTGGAAGCACATAACATAGTATGGGAGCTGTGGCGCCGTCGGGAGGACCCACCTTGAACAAGTAAACAAATCAATGTACTAACTACCTCCCCCCCCCCCCCTCCCCTTCTTTACCCTTCCTCCCTTCCCCCCCCTTCTTCTTTCTTTCTATATTGAATGTTATAATAACTTGTACGGTTTTGAACGATGGTATATACTATGTAATCTTGTAATACAAATATAACAATAAAAATGTTATTTGAGGAATACCTGGGGACCACACACTTCTCATAGAACTACCTGGGGACCACATACTGGTCATAGGAATACCTGGGGACCACATACTGGTCATAGGAATACCTGGAGACCACACACTTCTCATAGAACTACCTGGGGACCACATACTGGTCATAGGAATACCTGCGGACCACACACTGGTCATAGGAATACCTGGAGACCACATACTGGTCATAGGAATACCTGGGGACCACATACTGGTCATAGGAATACCTGGGGACCACATACTGGTCATAGGAATACCTGGGGACCACATACTGGTCATAGGAATACTTGGAGACCACACACTTCTCATAGAACTACCTGGGGACCACATACTGGTCATAGGAATACCTGTGGACCACATACTGGTCATAGGAATACCTGGGGACCACATACTGGTCATAAGAATACCTGGGGACCACACACTGGTCATAGGAATACCTGGAGACCACACACTTCTCATAAAATTACCTGGGGACCACATACTGGTCATAGGAATACCTGGGGACCACACACGTCTCATAGAACTACCTGGGGACCACATACTGGTCATAGGAATACCTGGGGACCACATACTGGTTATAGGAATACCTGGAGACCACACACTTCTCATAGAACTACCCGGGGACCACATACTGGTCATAGGAATACCTGGAGACCACACACTTCTCATAGAACTACCTGGGGACCACATACTGGTCATAGGAATACCTGGGGACCACACACTTCTCATAGAACTACCTGGGGACCACATACTGGTCATAGGAATACCTGGGGACCACACACTGGTCATAGGAATACCTGGAGACAACACACTTCTCATAGAATTACCTGGGGACCACATACTGGTCATTGGAATACCTGGGGACCACACACTTCTCATAGAACAACCTGGGGACCACATACTGGTCATAGGAATACCTGGGGACCACATACTGGTCATAGGAATACCTGGAGACAACACACTTTTCATAGAACTACCTGGGGACCACATACTGGTCATAGGAATACCTGGGGACCACACACTGGTCATAGGAATACCTGGAGACCACACACTTCTTATATAACTACCTGGGGACCACATACTGGTCATAGGAATACCTGGGGACCACATACTGGTCATAGGAATACCCGGGGACCACATACTGGTCATAGGAATACCTGGGGACCACATGCTGGTCATAGGAATACCTGGGGACCACATACTGGTCATAGGAATACCTGGGGACCACATACTATTCATACAACTACCTGGGAACCACATACTAGTCATAGGAATACCTGAGGACCACATACTAATCATAGGAATACCTGGGGGCCACATACTATTCATAGAACTACCTGGGGACCACAAACGCTGAGCATGGGACAGCCTGGGGACCACACACTATTCATACAACTACCTGGGGACCACACACTTCTCATAGAACTACCTGGGGACACACAGATACTGAGAAAAGCACTGTAAGAAACAAAGAAAGGAGGCGCCTCTGGGTGCAGACTTAAAAACAATTTTAATAAAAAATAGCAGCAACAGAGATTGCACTCACATTTATGTTGAGTTAAAAAGGCATATGAGAGTACCAGATGTAACTGGAGGAGTCCGTGAGGTCAATCATCCCTGCCATGGATGTGTAATCAGACTGATCTTTCAGATGCACTGTGTCCACCGGCCGGCAATGATGGAGGAATACCAGAATGAGACTTGAAAGGCAAACAGCAATCCAGGCAAGGGGCGATTACATCACACACATGCGGAGCTTGACAAAGGAGTGCAGCCGTCATGCCATTCACGGCTTGCTGACTCAGGAAACGTGTCGCATGTGTGTGATGTCATTGTTTTTAAGTCTGCACCCAGAGGCGCCTTCTTTCTTTGTTTCTTACAGTGCTTTTTGGGAATATGGTTTCCATTCTCGTTGGAAGGCTGCCGTGATAAACACTTGTTATACTGAGCAAAGCACAGCTTGAGGACCACATACTGCTCATAGAAGAGCCTATGGACCATACACTTCCCATAGGACACCCTGAGGACCACACACTTCCCAAAGCCTGAGGACCACACGCTTTTCACAGGGAAGTCCGAGGACCCCACCGTTCCCATAAGACAGCCTGAGGACCATACACTTTCCATAGAACAGCCTGAGGACCATACACTTTCCATAGCACAGCCTGGGGACCATACCCTTTCCATAGCACAGCCTGAGGACCATAAACTTTCCATAGGACACCCTAAGGACCACACACTTCGCCATGGGACAGCCTCAGGACCACATACTATTCATACAACTACCTGGGGACCACAGACACTGAGCATGGGACAGCCTGGGGACCACATACTATTCATACAACTACCTGGGGACCACAGACACTGAGCATGGGACAGCCTGGGGACCACATAGTTTTAATACAACTACCTGGGAACCACACATATCTCATAGAACCTCCTGGGGAACACAGCTTGAGGACCACATACTGCCCATAGAAGAGCCTGGGGACCATACACTTCCCATTGGACACCCTGAGGCCCACACACTTCGTATAGAACTACCCGGGGACCGCATACACTGAGCATAGCACAGCTTGAGGACCACATACTGCCCTAGAAGAGCCCGAGGACCACACATTTCCCACAGGACAGCCTGAGGACCACACACTTCCCACAGGGAAGCCCGAAGACCACACACTTGCCATAAGACAGCCTGAGGACCAGACACTTCCCAAAGGACAGCCTGAGGACCATACACTTTTCATAGGACACCCTGAGGACCACACACTTCCCACAGGACAGCCTGAGAACCACACACTTCCCACGAGACAGCTTGAGGACCACACACTTCCCACGAGACAGCCTTGGGACCGCAGATACTGAGCACAGGATAGCCTGAGGACCACACACTTCCCATAGGACAGCCTGGGAATTACACACTTCCCACAGGACAGCCTGGGGATTGCAGACACTGAGCACAGGACAGCCTGGGGACCACACATTTCCCATAAGACAACCTGGGGACCACAGACATGGAGCACAGGACATCCTGGGGACCACAGACACTGAGCACAGGATGGCACGGAGACCACACACTTTCCGTAGGACAGCCTGGGGACCACAAAGTTCCATAGGATATCCTGGGGACCACAGACACTTCACATAGGACAGCGTGAGGAATACACTCTTCTCATAGGACAGCCTGGGGACTGCACACTTCACATAGGACAGCGTGAGGAACACACTCTTCTCATAGCACAGCCTGGGGACTGCACACTTCCCATAGGACAGCCTGGGAACCACACACTTCTCATAGGACATCCTGGAGGCCAAAGACGCTGAGCTAAGGACAGCCTGGGGACCAGACAATTCCCATCTTACAGCCTGGGGACCACGCACTTCCCATATGACAGCCTGGGGACCACAGACACGTCACTCTGTGCAGCCTAGGGACCAAAAACGCATCCCACAGTACAGCTAGGGGACCAGAGACACTTTCCATAGGACAACCTGGGGACCACAGACAACGTAACCTGGGGACAACAGACACCTACCACAATACAGCCTAGGGACCAGAAATATTTCCCACTGTACAGTCTGGGGGCCAGAGACCCCATAATACAGCCTGGGGACCAGAGGCATCATAAGACAGTCTGGGGACCAGAGACACCATTATACAGTCTGGGAACCAGAGATGCCATAATACAGTCTGGTGACCAGAAAACCATAAAATAATTTGGGGACCAAAGATGCCATAATATAGTCTGGTGACCAGAAAAGCATAAAATAATTTGGGGACCAGAGACACCATAAAAAAGTCTGGGGACCAGAGACACCATAATAGTCTGAGAAGGAAGGACACTTCACACTGTACAGCCTGAGGACCAGGGACATCATAATACAGCCTGGGGGCCAGAGACACTATAATACAGTCTGGGGATCAGACACCATAATACAGTCTAGGGACCAGATACACCTCCCACTGTGCAGCCTGGGGACCAAGGACACCATTATACAGTCTGAGGACCAGAGATGCCATAATACAGTCTGGTGACCCGAGAAACCATAAAATAATCTGGGAACCAGAGACGCTATAATACAGGCTGGGGACACACTTCCCACTGTACAGCCTGGGGATCAGGGACATCATAATACAGCCTGGGGACCAGAGACACTATAATACAGTCTGGGGACCCACTTCCCACTGTACAGCCTGGGGACCAGAGACACCATAATACATTCTGGGGACAAGAGGCACCATAATACGGTCTGGGGACCAGATACACTATAATACAGTCTGGGGACCAAAAACGCCATAATACAGTCTGGGGACCAGAGACACCATAATACAGTACTTAGGGAACTCAGTCAAGTAATTGCCAGACTATTGTTCCTAATTTTTACTGACAGTCTACTGACTGGAATGGTACCAGCTGATTGGAGAAAAGCCAATGTAGCACCAATATTTAAAAAAGGGCCAAAATACATCCCTGGAAATTACAAACCAGTTAGCCTAACATCAATAGTATGCAAGCTCTTTGAGGAGATGATAAGGGACTATATACAAGATTTTAGTAATGAAAATGGTATCATTAGCAGTAATCAGCATAGATTCATGAAGAATCGTTCTTGCCAAACCAATCTATTAATGTTCAATGAGGAGGTGAGATGCCATCTAGATAAAGGAAGGCCCATAGACATGGTGTATCTGGATTTTGCAAAAGCATTTGACACAGTTCCCCATAAACGTTTACTGTACAAAGTAAGTTCCTTTGGCATGGACCATAGGGTGAGTACATGGATTGAAAACTGGCTACAAGGGCAAGTTCACAAGGTGGTGATAAATGGGGAGTACTCGGAATGGTCAGGGTGGGTAGTGGGGTCCCCCAGAGTTCTGTGCTGAGACCAATCCTATTTAATTTAATTTATTCATAAACAACCTGGAGGATGGGGTAAACAGCTCAATCTCTGTATTTGCGGACGACACTAGGTAAGCAGGGCATTAACGTCTCAGCAGGAAGTTTAATGTAGGAAAATGTAAAATAATGCATTTGGGTGTCAAAAAATATGAATGCAATTTACTTACTAGGGGGTGAACCTCTGGGGGAATCTAGGATGGAAAAGGACCTGGGGGTCCTAGTAGATGATAGGCTCAGCAATGGCGTGCAATGCCAAGCTGCTGTAAACAAAGCAGACAGAATATTGGCATACATTAAAAAGGGGATTAACTCCAGAGATAAAGCGATAATTCTCCTGCTCTACAAGACTTTGGTCCAACCTCACCTGGAGTATGCTGTCCACTTCTGGGCACCAGTCCTCAAGAAGGATGTGCTGGAAATGGAGCGAGTACAAAGAAGGGCAACAAAGCTAATAAAGGGTCTGGAGGATATTAGTTATGAGGAAAGGTTGCGAGCACTGAACTTTTTCTCTCTAGAGAAGAGACGCTTGAGAGGGGATATGATTTCAATTTACAAATACCGTACTGGTGACCCCACAATAGGGATAAAACTTTTTCATGGAAGGGAGTTTAATAAGACACGTGGATACTCACTAAAATTAGAAGAAAAAAGGTTTAACCTAAACTGCATAGACTCGTACAGGGTTCTTTACTGTAAGAGCTGCAAGGATGTGCAATTCCCTTCCACAGGCGGTGGTATCAGCGGGGGGCATCAATAGTTTCAAAAAACTTTTGGATAAGCACATGAACGACCAGAACATACAGGGATATACAATGTAATACTGACATATAATAACACACATAGGTTGGACTTGTGTTTTTTTTCAACCTCACCTACTAAGTAACTATGTAACAGTCTGGGGACCGGAGACACCATAATAGTCTGAGAAGGAAAGACATTTCCCACTGTACAATAGCCTGGGGACCAGGGACATCATAATACAGCCTGGGGACCAGAGACACTATATTACAGTCTGGGGACACACTAACCACTGTACAGCCTGGGGACCAGAGACACCATAATACCCTCTGGGGACCAGATACACTATAATACATTCTGGGGACCAGAGACACCATAATACAGTCTGGGGACCAGAGACACTATAATACAGTCTGGGGACCAGACACCATAATACAGTCTGGGGACCAAAGACACTATAAATACAGTCTGGGGACCAAAGACACTATAATACAGTCTGGGGACCAAAAACAATATAATACAGTCTGGGGACCAGAGACACCATAATACAGTCTGGGTACCAGAGACACTATACTACAGTCTGGGGACCAGAGACACCATAATACAGTCTGGGGACCAGAGACACTATAATACAGTCTGGGGACCAAAGACACCTCCCACTGTACAGCCTGGGAACCAGAGACACCATTATACAGTCATGGCAACAGAGATGCCATAATACACTCTGGTGACCAGAGAAACCATAAAAAACTCTGGGGACCAGAGACACCATAATACAATCTGGGGACCAGAGACACTATAATACAGTCTGGGGACTAGAGACACCATAGTAAAGTCTGGGGACCAGAGACACCATAGTAAAGTCTGGGGACCAGAGACACCATAAAAAAGTCTGGGGACCAGAGACACCATAAAAAAGTCTGGGGTCCAGATACACAATAATACAAATTTGGGGACCAGAGACACCATAATACAGACTGGGGACCAGAGACACCACAGTACAGTCTGGGGTCCAGAGACACCATAATACAATCTGGGGACCAGAGACATTTCCCACTTTACAGCCTGAGGACCAGGGACATCATAATACAGTCTGGGGGCCAGACCAGAGACACCATAATACAGTCTGGGGACCAGAGACACTAAACTACAGTCTGGGGACCAGAGACACCATAAAAAAAAGTCTGGGGTCAAGAGATACCATAATACAGTCTGGGGACCAGAAACACCATAATATAGTCTGGGGACCAGAGACACTTCCCACTGTACAGCCTGAGGACCAGGGACATCATAATACAGCCTGGGGACCAGAGACAACATAATACAGTCTGGGGACGAATGACACCTCACTGTACAGCCTGAGGACCATGGACATCATAATACAGTCTGGGGACCAGAGACACCATAGTTCAGTCTGGGGAACAGAGACGCTATAATACAGTCTGCGGACCAAAGACACCTCCCACTGTACAGCCTGGGAACCAGAGACACCATTATACAGTCATGGGACCAGAGATGCCATAATACAGTCTGGTGACCAGAGAAACCATAGAAAAATCTGGGGACGAGAGACACAATAAAAAAGTCTGGGGACTGGAGACACCATAAAAAAGTCTTGGGACTAGAGACACCATCATACAGTCTGGAGACGAGAGACACTTCCCACTGTACAGCCTGAGGACCAGGGACATCATGATACAGCCTGGGGACCAGAGACACTATATTACAGTCTGGGGATGAGATACATTTCCCACTGTACATACTGAGGACCAGGGACATCGTAATACAGCCTGGGGACCAGAGACACTATAATACAGTCTGGGGACCAGAGACACCATAAAAAAGTCTAGGGCCCAGAGACACCATAATACAACCTGGGGACCAGAGACACCATAATACAGTCTGGGGACGAGGGACACTTCCCATTGTACAGCCTGAGGACTAGGGACATCATAATACAGTCTGGGGACCAGAGACACCATAATACAATCTGGGGACCAGAGACACCATATTGCAATCTGGAGACTAGAGACACCATAATACAATCTGGGGACCAGAGACACCATAATACAGTCTGGGGGCCAGAGACACCAAATATGATGCAGTCTGAGGACCAAAGACACTTCCTAAAGCACAGCCAGGGACCAGAGACACGTCCCAAAGCACAAGGAGGAAATTTGATCTAGTAGTAAATTACAGTACATGATAAAAAGGTGCTGTAGGCAAGACAGCACACCCCAGCCCAAAGACCAGTCCTCACCCTACAGTCACAAGTAGGAAGCTTGCTCTAGTAGACAATTACAATACAGAATTATGCGTTGTGTGTCAGAGTCACTTACTATAGCACAGCCCTGCAGTCCCCACCCCAGAGTCCAAAGAAAGAAGCTTGCTCTAGTAGAAAATAATATACAGGGTAAAAAAGTGCTGTGTACCAGAATAATTTACCATACCACAGGCCAGCCTAAGGACCAGTCCCCATTTTACAGTCACAAGTAGGAAGTTTGGAAGTAGGAAGTAGGAAGTTTGCTCTAATAGTAAATTACAGAATTATGTGGTGTGTACCAGAATTATTTACCATAGTGTACCCCTGCCTGAGGACTAGTCCACATTCTAAAGTCCCAAGAAGGCAATTAGCACATTATAATTCTCAGGGCATTTTTTCAGCAGGAACGTGGGGAACGCAGTTCCGGCACCTCCAGCATTGAATGTATGTAATGGCAAGGGGTGCTGGCGTGGGCTGGAGGGTCTATTGTTGCTGGAGCTGATCTATTTTTGAGTGGCGGTCTATTGTTGCTGGTGGGTCAAACATTGCTGGAAGAGATCTACTATTGATGGAGGGGGTCTATTGTTGCTGGCTGCTGAATAGTCTATTGATTCTGGCTGCTGGGAGATCTGTTGTTGCTGTTGGGTGGTATTTTGTTGTGGGGGTCCATTGTTGCTAGGGGGATCTATTGTTTCTGAGTGAATCTATTGTTGCTGGGGGGGTCTATTGCTGCTGGCTGTGGGGAATCTATTTTACTACTTTTCTTGCTATCATTAACAAATTTCATACAAATTACTTAGCACCACAAAATTATGCTTGGCTCTGTAACTCTGTACTCTCTAAAAGGGGCAGTACTGAGAGGTGGGTAGGGGATGAGACCAAGGAACGGTGCTCAGAGGTGGGTAGGGGGTGGAGATAAGAAGTGACTCAGAAGGGTGCAGTTCCTGCACCTATTCTCTGGGAAAAATAAGCACTGATAATTCTACAGTATGTTATAATATACTATTAGAGCAGTATGCTATGGTCATTTATGATAGTGCAGCCTTGCCTGGGACCAGTCCTCATACTACAGTTACAAGGAGGAGGTTTGCTCTAGTAGTAAATTACAGTATAGAATATTAAGGTGCAAGAGTAATTTACTATATCACAGCCCTGCTTAAGGACCGGTGCTCATTCTAGAGTCACAAATAGGAAGTTTGCAGTAGTAGTTAATACAGTACAGGATTATAAGGTGTTGTTTGCTAGTCACTTACCATAGCACAGCCCTACTTGGGAACCAAAGTCACTTGCCTTGGCACAGCCCTACTTGGGGACCAGTCACAAGTTTTTCTAGAGAGTTTCTCTAGGTCCCCAGACTTTACTATGGTGTCTCTGGTCCCCAGACTTTACTATGGTGTCTCTGGTCCCCAGACTTTACTATGGTGTCTCTAGTCCCCAGACTGTATTATAGTGTCTCTGGTCCCCTCTAGTAGTAAATTACAATACAGGATAATTAATAAATATATGTAAAGCCAGGTCCGCAGCTCTGGCAGCAGAGGAGCAGCTACAGTAAGAGGGACAGAACACTGGCCAATTTCAGGGTTCTGAGCAGCCTGGTTCAGCTTAACCATCATCTGGGGGACACCAAGATTAAAAAAAGGTGACAAGAAAAAGGAGCTACAGTAAACATCCTGTGATTGACAGCTTCAGCTCTGTTCTTGTGTGAAGGGGGGGGGGGGGGGTGTCTCTTTCCTCCAAACAGCTATCAGAGTCCTCCTCACTAATCTTTTCAGAATGTAACTGAACTTTAAATGACTGTAGAGAAGAGATTGCTGCAGATAAACAGGTACAACTTATGTAGGAGGATTTGTTTCATCTCTGTGTATCACTTGATGCTAGTCACTTCACTGGGTATATGTAAGAGTTTAAAACCACTTTAATTATGCAGTTATTATACACCTTCATTTAGCAACAGGTGCATTTTTTTGTCATCTTGTATATATTTTTATTGCTGCATTTTGTATCACGGTGAAGGCAGGCTCTGGAAAGGTCTTTACTACTTTGTAACTCCCTGTTGTAAGGCTGTGTTTAAATAAACAAGGCTTAGTCATCATCATTGGAAGTATTGCTTACTTGCTTTTTCTGTACACTTCTAGTCCCTATCCCCTTGATCCGCACAGGCCACAGAGAGGGGGGAATGGACACCTAGCTGATTTTTGTTACAAAAAACTTTGATCCTACCCAGCACAATATACAGTATATAATATATCTAAATATGGAATGCTAATAATTGGCCACTGTTCTGATTTGAGTCACCATATTATGTCAGCCCAATGTACCCTGCCATTAAATAGATGTAATGTAAACTGTTTCTCTGTTTTTCCTATTGTGACCACTCATCCATCTTGACTTATCTCTTGAAGTATGTTTGTACTTGCATGTCCTCTTGTTATTTCTGAAAAAATAATACAATCAGATTGCACTAAATATAGGATGCTAGAGGGAAGAGCAAAGTAAAGCTGACTATAGGTATTTGTGGTTTGCAGCTCATGCACAACCCCACCATCTCGCAATGTCTGATGAACCATTTGCTTCTAGTAACAAATGCTTTAGTCCATGGGTGCTCAACCTGTGGCCCTCCAGTTGTTATGGAACTAAAAGTCTATTGAGGCATTGCAAGCCACTGACCGTTACAAGAATGACTCCCAAGGGCAGAGGCATGATGGGACTTGTAGTTCCGCAGCAACTGGAGTGCCACAGGTTGAGCACCCATGCTTTAGTCACATGAACGTTCCTGCTTAGGACAGTGGAGGAGCAGAACAATGTGCAGACAGTCCTGTATAGGGGCCCCTTCCACTGGCCCCAATTTTGTTACTGTGGTGCAGCAAGACGGTTCTGTTCTCCGACTGGAGAAAATCTTCCTCTATTTCAGAGAAAGGACACTGGCTGCTGGGTGATAAGGGTAATTCTGGGAAAACAGGCAAGAGAGGCCCCTTTCATTCTGAGGACCATTGTTCCCTCAGTTCAGTCACATTTTTTCAAAGAAAAAACGGATGGAGTTTTTCATCTGTTTTAGCATCAGTTTTTTACATCCACCAGTCCCTATCCTGTAGCCATTTTTTCATGCAAAATCAGATAGTTTGTTTACATACGTTTTTTCGTCCAATCAGTTTTTTTACCAGAAGGAAAATGGCTTTAATCCATTCCAAAAATGTGATGTTTTCTCTGGTCCATTTCCTGCTCCATGTTCCTACCCTCCCACATAGTTACTATAGGCGTTGCACCCTGCCGCACATATTGAAGGCCAAGCACCTGTTTACTGAAAATAGGCTCATGTTCTTAGCAAGGAGGAATGGATTAGAAGGTGAACGAAATCATGGAGACAGAGGTTCTTGTGGCGACGTGTAAGGGCAGACGAGAGCATTTCACAGGTATCTGGGCGACGAGGTGGGATTACACCATTGACCCTGACCACGTCCTGTATAGTCTGGACGTTGCTTTGCTGGAGTTAGCAGACCCCTCGATTAAGGTACCTTCCTAACTTAGGAAGCCATTGCCTTGATCCTATTTTTTTCCTTTCTATTAATTTCTTTTTTTACAGCCTCCAAACCATCACTCCGTTTTTTCAGCAGCACAAGTGTGGGCTATTGCGGTCCCAGTGTAATTTCATAAACGTGTCCATATATTTTTCTGGTATGCTGCTTTTTATTTTTTACTTTTTCTTGTTTACATTTTCTTGGCACTTCACTTTACCATTGGGGTTCCTAATTTTGGTTCTTATGCTGACCATGTCATTTTTCGGTTGTGGGTGTGGTCGTTGCTCGGGTGGCTCCACTACATATGGCTCCACGAGGAGATCTCCCCAATTTTTGTTTGCGGGCTACTTTACCTGATCCTAACTAGTCATGCCTCGAGGGAGTATCCACGGGCACGAGTCATTGACTACACCTTTAGCTGTTGCCGTGCCCCTCCTTGGGCTATGAGCCATTTCTCTGCTTGTGTGGCTCTTTTTCCAACAAACGGGTCCCTTTACTAACAAAGGTGCCAGCTAATGCACTTCTGGGTACCCCAGTTCACTATCTAGTATACTTTGCAACTCTTTTGACTGCACTATGAATGTATTTTACGAGTGGTGTTGGCTTGTTGTCGATGGATGTAGTACTATGTTCATATTGTTTCTGCATACTTTTGATATGTAACAGTAATGGTTCTTAAATAAAGATTACATAAAAAAAACAAACGGATGTTGACAGAAGCGGATGTAAACAGATATAAATGGATGATCCTCCATTTATATCTGTTTTTCCATAGAGATGTATTGATGTCCATTTCTCATCCATCAACGGTTAGATAAAAGATGGACAAAAAGTCTGCCTTACTCCCTTTCTTGGTGTGAAATAAGATAACTAAGCATGCCATGTGTTACTTGTTGGGGTCCCATGTCCTAGGGTTAACACATCCCTTTCAAAATTCCCCATAGATTACAACACACTATGTGAATTTCGGCCAGTTCCTAAAGAAACAGCTGAAAAATTCACTATAAAGGGGGCCCCTGCTGGCCACTTTCCACCTGACATCCTTTGTTTGAAAAATTTAAACCAGATGGAAAAATTTGGGGTAAAAAGTGCCAGCATCCAGTCAGTTGCAGTAGCTGTTCCGATATTCTTTTTGGTTATTCAGGTAAAATGAATGCACTAACTATTGTCTGTGTTTAGTTATCACAACTTTGGATGGTCCCTTATGCCGCGTACACACGAGCGGACTTTCCAGCAGAAAAGGTCCGACAGAACGAGTCCATCGGACATTCCGATCATGAGTGGGCTTCATCGGACCTTTTCTGTCTGATGGACCTTAAAAATAGAACATGTTTCAAATCTTTACGACGGACTCGATTTCCATGGAAAAAAATGTTCGTCTGTATGCTAGTCCGATGGACCGAAAAAGGACGCAAGGGCAGCTATTGGCTACTAGCTATTGAACCCCCTTTTCTAGTCCGGTCATACGTCATAACGTTCTAAACGATCGGACTTTGGTGGGATCGTGTGTAGGCAAGTCCAAGTCCTTCGGAGTTCAGTCCGATGAGAAGTCCTCTCGTGTGTACGCGGCGTTAGTGTTCTTTAAAAAACAATGTTGAAATAAAGTTGCCATTATATAAATGAATACAATAAATACAGCTAGATCTTCTTAGTGTAAGACAGGTATTACTATTTAAAATACATAGTAGTGCACACTGCACACACTTCTAAAGCTAACATCAAAGTGATTTGGGGCAGGCAAAATAATAAGCTGCTAGTGCAATGAGTCTTCTAGCACTTCATAGGGACCCAAATGGTAGACAATGTTTTTTTAAAGTATTCTTTATGATGTGTTTTTTTTTTTTTTTTGTATAGTTAGGAAAGTTCTGAAAAGCCTCAAATCTTTGCCTCCTATGAGTGATAATCTTATACCACTGTGATTGGTCTTGGCAGTCATGCAGATGTCGTTCAGGGACTGGGTTAGCAAGGTTTATAAGCACAGCACCAGTGAGCATCTTTGTGTAGCGCTACCCCCGCATGAGCCGCTTGGTACTTGCATTTACCTTGCATCTGGATCTGTTATGTCAGACAATGGGAGTAGCACAACAAAAGCCCCTGTTGAAATCACTCAAGAGCGAAGTAAGTGACCTATCACACTTGCACTAATGGCCCCCTTTATCCGGGCAGAATTCGTGCAAGAAAAATTAACCAAGTAACCAGGTCCAGGTCAGGACTTGGGCTATTGGGTCAAGAGATTGTGGGGCCAAATCTGATCCTATAGGATCCCACCTGCGCAGCTAAGAGAACTGTTTTAACACCCTAGAGGGGGAAGTAAGAAGGTTAATCCTATACCTCCCAATGGAAGATCAAGATTTCCTTGAAAGATAATAATCAGTGTGGTGTATGGCAAAGTGGTAAAATAAGGGGACCTCAGGGACCATTTCCCCAGCAGAAAGCAGTAGAATCCATTCTGCAATATGCACTGGTACTGCAAGACATTTACAGCAGAGATACACCACAGGGAAAGGGGCTGAGGAGGGTGACCCAACTGGGTGATGCAGAAGATGACTGAAGGAACAGTTTTTCAGATGGAGTGCTGTCCAACATGGTCAAAAAAGCCTTGCAAGACAAAGACAGAAGCAACCCCAAGTTAAAGTTCCACAAACTGTTAGAAGCGGCCATAGAGTGTCAGGAGCAGAGATGTACAGGCTTGGCTGTCATAAGTGTGAAATGAATAGACCAACCTGCAACCAGACAGCTCCATGGGATCTGGTCATCCAGAAAATGACAGAAGGAAAGGCTTAAGTTATAAACAGAGTTATCCACATTGAAGGGCAGGCAAGAATACTGCTCAGAGAGGTAAGTAGGAGACACCCCTTCATACATTATGTTGTTTGTAATTAATCAGAAATGAAGTAGGCAGAGCTGAAGCACATGCTTAGCATTTCAGAGATAAAAAGACATTGTGTTGTCATGTCAAAGAGGAAGGTATGAGTACACTATATTTCTGGCACATCGGCAGTTACCTTCGTGTACTTGAAGCATGTTTAAAGGCATAAAACATTAGGGAATGTACCTGTATTACAAAGATGTACTACATCTTTTTTTTTGCCTTGACTTACACTTTTACTGCTGAATAACAGGGCTAGGCTTCTCACTACTCTATTTATGGTTTGCGTGTAGGAGTTTCATAGGTATGTGAAGACATCAAAATGTGCCTGACCATCATCAGTATTGCCAGCGTTGATATTCTAATCTTTATACCCTAACAGGTTCACCTTAAAAATTTAGCCTACAACTCTCTGGCATGGATGCCATCTGTTTTAGTAAGCTCTGTTCAATAACCACAAATGAAAATGATTGATCTGCAAGTGACTCACAGGGCAGCTGTGCATCAGAAAAATACAGTAAGTTAAAATATGAAGCAATCAATTGGGTCCAGTGACTCCACCATCTTGAAGACTAAATGCGGCCCTGCTTCGGAGGAGATCCATTCTTAGCTCCTGACCACCTTGTGGGATTACTTTGCCATCAATGAAGCATCAGTCACTAACCCCTTGGTTGTGTGGGAGGCTCATATGACGGTGTTCCAGGGTGCACTGATCTGCATAGGGGCCCCTCTTAAAAGAGAGAGGTCTCACCACTTGGAGGAACTTCTTGCTCAGCTTCAGAGCCTGGAGTGCTCCCATAAGGCTAGGCTTGCTTGCACCACATATCAGGATCTTCTAAGAGTTTGTGAGGAACTCTGCTCATTCCTATTCCACAAAACGAGGCAAAAACTAGCATGGGCGCATCATACAATGTACAAATTCTCGAACAAACTGGGTAAGTTGCTAGCTCGGACACTGCGTGGCCCACGCATGAAAACTTACATCTCCCATATCATGGGCTCCTCTGGGCAAAGGCTTACCACTTCTCCCGATATGACGACGGAGTTCAGATCCTTCTACGGAAGCCTCTATAATTTAGACTGCTCCCCCCCTTCGGACTCCTCCTCTGTTGGCAGCACCACTCCACAGTCCTATCTTGCTTCCTCTGGCATGCCATCTCTTCCTACTGCAGTCCAAGAGGAACTGGAGGAACCTATCACAGTTGAGGAGTTGGGGGTGGCCCTGGCACACTCGAAGCCAAAGAAGGTCCCTGGCCCTGATAGCCTCACCCTGAGCTATTATAAGGTCTTCTTTTAGACCCTAGCTCAACCCTTGGTCTCTGCCCTTAATGCCAATACGGACGGGAAATACTTTCCGCTCGACACACTGAGAGCTTATATCTCCCTTATTCCGAAGGAGGGGAAGGACCCGTTGCGATGTAGGAACTATCGCCCGATAGCACTTTTAAACACTGATTTGAAACTGTTTGCAAAAATTTTGGCTAATAGGTTGCTCCCACATATCCAGAGTCTCATTCACAGGTACCAGGCAGGCTTTGTGCCCCTCCGAGAGCCACGTGGCAACCTACTATTTGGGTGGTGAACTTGATCCACGCAGCCAGAACGTGGAAACAGCTCATTCTCTTACTGTCTACGGAAGCAGAGAAAGCCTGCGACCGGGTGAACTGGACCTTCATGTGTGCCACCCTAGAACACATTGATCTCAGCCAGGTCCTCCATGCTGAGTTGGATACTGTCCATTTATTCCAACACCACAGCCGTTGTCAAGGTCAATGAGATGAGATCCACCTTTTTCCACAATCACAATGGCATGCGGCAGGGGTGCCCCCTGTCCCCCTTGATATTTATACTCACCCTAGAGCCCTCTATATGCACAGTAAGGGCGGACTAAGCCATTGCTGGTTATCAAAAAGCTTCTGGTATGCACAAAGTGGCCGCATTTGCGGATGACCTGATCTTTTTTCCTCACTGAACCGCATACCTCCCTCCCGAAACTATTCCAGTCCTTGCAGGACTATGGGGCTCTCACTTTCTTCCAAATTAACTTATCCAAATCGTTTGTCCTTAACATCACTGTAAGAATACACGGCTTGCTACGCATGCACCAATGGCGCGTTGCCGCAAGAGCAAATCTGTGCAAACTGAGCATGCGCCAAAGACGCCTCAGGGCGCCAACCCACACCTGTACAGGAGACTAGATGGAAGAGGGCAGGAAAATGCCCAGGACTCACACAGTAAGTAACCTCAACCTGATGGAAAAAGGTGGGGAAATACCCAGGAGGAGCACAGGAAGTGACATCAACCTGATGGAAAAAGGCGGGAAAATGCCCAGGAGGCGCACAGGAAGTGGCCTCAAACTTCCCTATATATGCCCAGCCCAGACACTGACAAATGGGTGGATTATCTTGAATCCCCCTTGTTCCTGTGCTAGTGTGTGATCTGTCTGAACCTGTTGTGACCTGGAAACCTGTTTGACTACTCTTGATTGCTGCTTGTCTTTGACCTCGGATTTGTACCTTAACCATTCTACTTCTTTGCCCCTTTTGTACTCAGCTGCCAGATTGGAACCGACCTCGGCTTGGATCTCGACCATTCTTCTTCTGATTAACCCTTTTATGCTTCGTTGTCCAACTGGACTTGACCTCAGCTCTGATCCCGGACTAAGGCTTGCACGGTGCCCCGCACCCTTGGCACCCCTGCCACTCGGTGTCCCCACCAAGTCTCTGTCTCCATTTCCAGAGGCTTTAAGGACCTGAGGTGCAAGGGAGGCCTCCCCACTACTTCAGTCTCACATCAGGTACATGGCCCTCGTGACAGAATAATCCAGCCATGTCTGAGACTGAGGGAAGTGCTTCCGTCTTTGAGGCCCTGTGCCAACAAGTGGCCTCTGTGTCTCAGGCCCTGACGTCCATACTAGATTGGTACTTTCAACTTGAAGGTCGGTTGACTGCAATGGCCAATCCCTCAGTTCTGAGCCCTGCGGAACCACCTGTTATGGCTATGGAGCAGCTCATCTCTAATCCAGCTCCTGAACCACGGGTTCCTATGCCAGAATTCTTTTCAGGGGTTCGCCACAAGTTCCGGGCTTTCAGGAATGCCTGAAGGCTATACTTTACCTTACAGCCTAGGACCTTCTCTTCAGAGGATACACAGGTCGGGTTCGTAGAAGCCTTACTTACAGAAGAACCTCAAGCATGGGCTCATCAGTTATTGGAAAGGGAGAGTCCTATACTGCACTCACTGTCTTCTTTCTTCGATGCCATGGCAATCCTCTATGATGACCCACAACGAACCACCATGGCTGAAACAGTGTTGACCCCATTTGTATTATTATTATTTTGGGGTTACCGTGGCTTTGACAGCACCAGCCACAGATTGATTGGTCCACTGAAGTTGTGTCTTTTGGCTCACCCTATTGCTTACACCACTGTTTCCCACAAGGAGCCTGTTTGATGGTTCAACCCCTTTCCATAGATGACAACACTCTTCTCCCCTACGTTTAAAGAGACTTCCTGGACATCTTCGACAAGAAGGGGGCTGCATTCCTGCCGCCTCACCGGCCATATGATTGCCCCATTGGGCTTCTTCCTGGTTCTGCAATATCATTTGGGAGGATCTTCCCAATCTCTGAGCCTGAATTAGAAGTCCTCCGAAAATACATTGATGACAATCTTAGGAGAGGGTTAATCGGGCCCTCTACCTCTCCTGCTGGCGTTGGACTCATCTTTGTGGAAAACAAGGACCATTCTTTAAGACCATGTATCAACTACAGCGAATTAAACAGTATCACAATCAAAAATCGATACCCGTTGCCTCTAGACCCTGAGCTCAAGTAGAGGTTCCGCACCGCTAAGGTCTTCTCAAAATTGGACCTACGGGGGGCCTACAATTTAATACGGATAAGAGAGGGAGATGAATGGAAAATGGCCTTTCGTACTAGGTTTGGCCATTTTGAGTATTTGGTCATGCCATTTGGGCCGTGTAACTTTCCAACACTTGGTGAACGACATCTTTCGGGATTTTCTTGACCTTTTTATGATAGTGTACTTAGATGACACCCTTGTTTTTTTACCTTCCCTTGAGGCACATCACAACCACATGCAAAAAGTCCTTTTTCGCCTCCGAGCCCATAAACTCAACACCAAGCTTGAAAAATGTGAGTTTGAGAAAGATAACATTTAATTCCTTGGCCTCATTATTTCGACTTCTGGCATCTTCATGGACCCCCAGAAGGTAACTGCCGTTCTTGAATGGCCAGTACCCTCGGACTGTAATAGCGTCCAGAGGTTCGTGGGATTCGCCAATTTTTATAGAAGACTCATCAAAGGCTTCTCGTCAATAATTTCACCTATCACACAACTCACCAAGGAAAACAGCAGTTTTCTGTGGTCCCCCTCAGCACAAATGGCTTTCGACAAACTCAAGAAGCAATTAACCTCTGCCCCGGTCCTTCGTCATCACGACCCAGCCCAGCCCTGGAGGTCGATGCTTCAGAGATTGGGGTTGGGGCAGTCCTTTCTCAGCGCCATGAAACCACAGCCATCTTGCATCCTGTTGCCTTCTTTTCCAGGAAGTTGTCCCCAGCCGAAAGGAACTATGATGTAGGGGACCGGGAACTCCTTGCGATTAAACTGGCCCTGGAAGAATGGCGATATCTATTGGAAGGAGCCTCACACCCTATACTTGTCTACACTGATCATAGGAACTTGGAATACCTCCATACAGCTAAATGTCTCAGACCTAGACAAGCCAGATGGGCTCTCTTCTTCACCCAATTTCAAATGCATATCACATACCATCCGGGATCCAAGAATTGTAAACCCGATGCTCTATCCCGCATGTATCCCACATCAGATAACTCACCAACAACAGATGTGATACTCCCTGCCTATAATTTCTTCCTACTTACGGATGACCTCTTGTCCGGGATTAAACTGGCCTCCTCTCTAGACCAATTGCCCTCAGGAGAACATCTGCAAGAAAAGGACGGACTTTTCTTCCGGGTGTTCTTTAAGGGTGTCAATGCTATGTTTCGAGACTTTGGTCTCATCGTAAGCCTTGCATCAGGATACAACTTCTCCATCTTGCGAAACACAGGGAAGGGGTGGGCCTTCCAGATGTGAGCCTACTACAGAGCTGTGCATTTCACTAGGCTGGTAGATTGGCACTGTCATGCAGAGATGAAACATTGGGTGACCATGGAAGTAGAAGACTCCAATGACACGACCAAGAGCTGACCGTGGATTACATCACCTTTACTGAAGGCCCTCATTGACCATTCTACCCTGGGCAGCATACTATCAGTAGCCAGGGACACCTTCCGACACTTCGGCAAGCCACAGGGTTCCAGGGAACCCTGTGGCTTGCCTGCTTCATCTCTAAAGGAGACCGATTAAAAATATAAGCCCTCTCTTACAATCCAGTTGCTTAATGTCATCAAGGCATGCATCCGCCTTTGTTGGAGATCAGAGAACCCCCCCATCCATATCCCTGTGGTTTGCTAAAGTAAACAAACTGAGAGATATGGAGGACCTCACCGCTATCTTTCACAACCGGGAGGAGACCTTCCGTGAAACTTGGAGACCTTGGAACCATTTTGTGTACACAGATGCCTATCTTCAGGAGATGGCGCAATCAGGCTGACCTTCTGGAATTAGTCCTATTCCCTGGGCGAGAGGCCCAAACTGTAGACTCTCTTTCTCTTGCTCCCTCTTCTTACGCACTCTGGGGTTGCCTGAACCCTGAACCCTCTTCTCCTCTGGTAACCCCCTCTCCACGTATCCCTGGCTCGGTAATGGGCTATATTATCCGGACATTGTGCGTATCCATATTTTAGTATACTGTTTTGTTGTCTATGACTCTATGTCTTGGGTCTTCCCTGTAGTTGCCTGTCTGTCTCCCCAGCTCTGCACATTGATAATCATCTCCAAAACCATAATGTTTTTTCATGATCACCCGTAATGTGCAGAGCTGGGCTTGTTGTTATATAACTTGGACTGTGTGACCCTTTCTTGCTACTTGATTCTGTTATCTGTCACTAGTGCATACCTTGACTGTTAAACGGAGATTTCTTAGGAAAATAAAGTAATTACAAAAAAGATATGATGCAATAGTATTTTAAATAGTTTAATAGTAAAATAGTAAAATATTTTTGTAGCACTATCCCCGTAGGGCTTGCTGAGTGTTGACTTCTTAGGCCTCTCTCTGATTACTTGCAGTCAGTTGCTAAGGGTTTTTACTTATCCCCCCTTACTCCCGCTTGCTCGTTACGCAATGACCAGTCCAGGGTATTTGTTTTTGATAATTATTTGGAACTTGGATGGGAAAAGGGATTAGTGGGATACTCCTACTGGAACTATTCACAATGGATAAGGACACTCTCAACTGGCCTTACCAGAAGATTTGTGGAAGCAGACAGACAGACAAGCTCTTCTTCTGAATAATTATTGATTGACACCACTTTGCAACAGGGCTCCTCGCGGTCTCGCTTTGCTTGCCACGCTTCGGGCACATAGGTATAGCACATAGGTATATGTAGTTTATACTAAACCAAGCCAGCGTGTCACTATAAAAAAATCTTTTTTCAGCATAACATAACATCAAAGGAGAGATAATGTACTGTGTCACAAAGTCCACTGTATAACACATGCTTTGAGCATGAAAGCCTAGTGACAGCTGTTTTACTGCTTGTGTCATCCAGTAAAAAATATAATGTAGCTTTAAGTTTATTCTGTCCCATGTGACACTAGACACAAGGTGTTGCAGAATTTTATAAACCAATAAAGTAATCCTTTTTTCATTTTATATTTAGGCTACTATGACAGATTGGTATTACACTGTGCAATGACTGGTCGCTGGAGATAATTATTTAAAATAGTGGAGCACACTGAATGTAGTATTACATTGTAAACAAGAGAAAGATCCTTGGTGTAATTGGCGTGTAGCAGATGTCAGCCCTTACACTGTGTGCAATTCAAAGGTGCTACATGCATTTTTATCTTGTGTTTGCAGGTTTTATCTTTTTTTAAAAAATTTTTTAATAATAAATGGAATTACAATAATTTGGTCTGTGTTGTATTGTCTCCCTTCCTGCCAAGATCTGAATTGATTTTTAAAAAATAATATTTTAAATGTGAAGGTTCATCTCTCAGATATATGCATTTTGCTTGCAATGGAGGTATAGAAATACTACTTTTTTGCAACCAAAACCTTTAATGCAAAAGCTCGTTTCTAGGTAGTTATATGGACACTCTGAAATTGAAATTATTTTTTATAAAACCTTTATACACTCTTTAGACCTTACTTAAAGCCACCTTTGTCTAAAAATACAATGAATGTTTATTACTGAGACAAATACAAAACAGTAACAAAAGGCTACACACACCCAAAGCTGGCAGCTTCCTGTAGGTGTTGGTGATGTCACTTGGCACTGCCTCCTGGGAAAGCTAAGTACTCTGAACCCTGTTTTGTCACATATGGCGACCCATCACATTTGGCTACGGCAGTGACGACCCGCTAAGAAATTTTCGCACTGCACATGCGTAACTTGCCGATATGCGTTCCAAAAGTTTTTACAACAATATGAAGCAGTGGAACTGTCAGATAATATCACGGAAGTGACGTTACAGACAAGCTCTTCTTCTGTATAATTATTGATTGTAAGACACCACTTTGCAACAGGGCCCTTCGTGGTCTCGCTTCGCTCGCCACGCTTTGGGCACAGCCTCATTTCGCTCAGTATAATTATAATCTAACTTTATGTCCACTTGGATGGTGGGGCTTGAACCTGGACTTAGCCACATATTAACTGTGCAAGCGCGGGTCAACGTCTATCTGACTGTTTTAGTGTGCTGTTTTGTCGTAAAAGTGTTGGAACACATATGACAGCGTCGCGCATGCGTACACCAGCGTGTAGCCAAATGTGATGGGTTGCCATATGTGATGATACACCTGCAATGCTGTGCTCCTGATCTCATGCCACATAGTGCTGGATAGAGGGAACCTTGTCTGTTAGTGTCTACAAACTAACAGGAGGGATTCCCCTGTCAACCCTGTCTGTGTTGATGGGGTAATCACCAACACCTTTGCAGCCATTGTGCTATTGCTGGGTGTTTGGTGTGCTCCTGTACCTTTTAAGGAGGGGTGGGCTCCCCTCCAGTCCACCTGCTCTCATTTATCCATTAAAATACATGTGCCTCCACTGTGGGGACACTCATAGTTTAGTGTTAGGACCACAGATACAAGGGTGCTGTGACGTGGCTCTGTGGCTCACGCATGCGTTTGCAAATGCGTGCGGACTAAACCCCCTTTTTAAAGCTTACTGTTAGATAGGTCAATTTGGTTGTCTGCAAGCTGGTGGCAAGTAGACTTTGGCTTTTTCCTGGGCATTCCCCAGACTTTGTTGGTACCTGTTTTAGCCTCCCAATGCTGCTTACTGAGATAGCCAGCTATAAATGAGAGTGGTGGCAAGCTTTTGTTATCACATTAGTGTCTACAAAGGCCTGAACTGAGGATTTCCAGTCTTCCTATTGGCAAAAATAAGGAAATATTTGGTGGTGCACACGCTTTGATTTTATTACCTTATCGGTGTGTGATTTGGATTCAATCAAACTAAGTCTAGTGGCCAAGGTGGAAAATGATCAATCATTTCGCATCAACCGGCAGCACTAACATGGTTTATTTATGAATGCGATTGTATTTTGATCAGTCAGATTACGAGATTACATAGTAAAAACAGAAATGTGACCGATAATTAACAACAATATCTTAACTATTGATCGAAAATCCTCTTTACTGTGTGTGGCATATTGATCAAAACTATTGTTGACTGTATTGATTATTCCCAGCAGAATAAATTGATCTGAACAGAAATGATTCATTTATCGAAGTGTGTATAGACACTGTAAGAGATTTGCTGAGGGTCAACATTTTTGGAAGAGACTATGGGGTTCCTTTACTATAGGCAAATAGACTGTGCATTTCTGAAGTGCAGTTGCACTTATTTTCTGCTAATTTCCATCATTCAACCATGTGCAAGCAAAAATGCTCCTTTTTTTTAATATTCTTTGCAGCTGATTGGGTATTTTTTTAAAAGTAAAGCTTCACCACACTCACTAAGGCCGGCCATATACGGTTCGAGTCTTGGCCGATTCAGCAGGAACCAGCCGAGATTCGAACAATTAATGGGCAGGCTAAATGTGCCAAGTTGATCTATCGATCAACTGAATGTGCCAAGTTGATCTGTCGATCAACTTGGGTACAACCAGCCTGCGGATTTGCTTGCGATTATTGCAATAGTGATAATCACTGTCTTCTCCAGGAGGGGATCCCCCCCCCCCAAATCGCTGGGAGAAGACAATTGCTCGGCAGGAGGGATTCCCCTGTCAATCCTGTCTGTGTTAATGGGGTAATCATGCATCTTTCTTTCCTGTGACCCGTGGTTGCAAGAAAGAAATTTGCACTGTCTATGGCCTGCCTAATGAGTGCAAAGTGCACAGTCTATTGTCCTTTAGTAAATCAACCCCTGTGTTTGAATGATGAGGGCTGATTTTCCATTATTCTGTTGTACAGAAGTCAGTCTACTGAATGCTGTCTGTACAATCACACTGTCGGACAAATGCCGCTCAATCAACATCGCAGGCTATACCCAGCAGCACTGATCAATGTGTTCTGACACTGGGGAAGTCTCCCCGACGTCAGAACACAATAGCTCAGTGGGAGTGATTCCCCTATGCACCTTGAATGCGAGGATGGGGCAATCTGGTCCATTTTTTTTTTTTCATTTAACCCACTGATTGAATGAAAAAAAACTTTAGACAGCTCTCCACGTCTGTCAGTCATTGGATTAACATCCTGTTGTCCTTCCTTATAAACAAAATCTTACAATTGTTGCCTAAGCAATTTCTTATTTTTCCGTTTGCTTTCAGTGATTCATACAAACACAAATTCTTACCATTTCTCCATCCTCAATTAAAATCTTGAGTAATACAGTATCTATGTTATGAAGCCAAAATATAGCTCTCAACCCTCATCTAAAAATTATTAAACTTCTGTGGATCATTCATTCAATTGTTAACAACTGATTTTTTGCAGTTATCAAACAGTTATAGCAAAGCACATTCCAGGTATGTTTAACAGACCAAAAGGGACAAAATAAAAGAGATGTTGGGGACTACATAACATTTTAAAACTGAATTCCTGGTATGGATTTTATTGCATAGTTTGGACCAATGTAAGTATACACATTCCATACCTGTGGGATCCCTGGGGAAACACAGAAACACTGATTGCCACTGTCTTCCAGATCCCATGCCGAGCGTCTGTTGCAGGGTCACCTTTTGGCATCATTTGGCGACATTCTAATGCCCTGTACACACGGTCGGATTTTTTGACGGAAAATGTGCGATCGGAGCTTGTTGTTGGAAATTCCGACCGTGTGTGGGCTCCATCGGACATTTTCCATCGGAATTTCCGACACACAAAGTTTGAGAGCAGGCTATAAAATTTTCCGACAACAAAATCCGATCGCGTCAATTCTGACCGTGTGTGGCCAATTCCGACGCGCAAAGTGCCACGCATGCTCAGAATAAATTCCGAGGCGGAACAGCTCGGTCTGATAAAATTAGCGTTCGGAATGGATATAGCACTTTCGTCAGGCTGCAATGTTGTAAATAGTTTAATTCAGCGCACTCTCTTCTTCTTTATAATGCTAGAAGAATGAACTTGTTTTGCTGCTCATATTCACACAGACTTCTCACAAACTTCTTTCTTTATTATTTATCGTGATTTCATCAATATAATATTTGTCACATCTGATTAAAACATTTTTTTTTCTTTTTTTGGTTAGTATTTGTTTCAAGCCTGATCTTTTTTTTCTTTTTTTTAAACTCCAGAATATTTTTGTGTGTGTTTTGTGTGTCAAGTTACCACAACACCATTATTATCTTGTATTATTTAATCTCAAGGAGGTTGCTTGGTGTTGGTGTCTCTTGTTAATTTCACATTGTATTTTTGAAATGTACCTGAATCCTCACAAACAAACTGTCCTTTTATAATCAAAACACACATAGGCAAGTATAATTGAAACAAAAATTTATTAAGGGCTCATAACCAAACAAAGAGGGAGGCAACGCTGGAGAAACAGCAGAAATTGGCGAAGCCTTTGGCTCCCAGGGCAGACATCGATTATTTCTAGTCAAAATTGGTGGCCTGAGGAGTCCATATATAAGGGAGTGCAGTCTGGTCCAGAATTCCAAGAGATCCTGAACAGCTGCAGATGACATTTATGTCCCCAGGCTGTTGTCATACAAGAGCCTGCATCTTTTGTCAGACCAGACTGAACCCAGGTCATCACTCTCTGGTCTTCCTTCCACGCTTCCTTCCACGCTGTGTCTGTGGTGGTGGAGTTGTGGCAGGAGGAGGAGGATGGTCCAACTCACACAGGTGGGTTTTGTGTGTGATTTCGCCCCTCACTACCTTAGTTAGTGTTTTGTAAAGAAGGTCTTCACACATGAAGCGTTGACCCTCCTGCATGCCCTGCAGTTTTGTGACAGCCATGCAGGCAAAGGCCTCTTCAGGAGTGGGAGTGGCTCTGAGGGACGCAGAAGCCTCCTGAATCAGCCTGAGTGCTGAATCCTGCACATTACTCCCCTTCCTGGGTCTTTTGGTTGGAAGGCGGAGGGGAGGAACCTGCGATTCTGTCAGGCTCCTACTGGGCCTGGCCTTCTCCTGGCTACCACTTACCCCCGCCTCCTCCTGGCTGCCACATTCCACAGACTCCTCCTGTGTGCCACATTCCACAGCCTCCTCCTGGCTGAGGTCTTCCTGTGTATGAAAAAGGGACATCGTTTTAGTTTTTTATTCATCAATCACACACAATTTTCATCTCACGACTGTTGCAAATTGAATGTTAACAAATATAACAGACTAGAATTCTGAGCCTAGCATTTTTTATTCTTGTCCCAATTTTTGGTGCCCACTACTGTCTATTGATATATAAAACACTTTATGAAATCAGCAATTAGTGATCAATAATAACATCTACTAAACATCATTTATTTATTGACCAGAAATCTGTAGAAGAATGCTATACCTGGCTCCAGCTGGGCTCCTCCACTTCTTCCTGGCTGGAAGTCCCAGGTTGGACATCGGAAGCCTCAGCTGTGGTGGAAGATAGGGTGGAAGGAAGAGTGGAAGGAAGGGTTGAGAGGGATTCCCTGACATCAGTCTGATCTGACAGAAATCGCAGTTTCTCATAGTACCACAGCCTGGGGACATAAACGTCATCTGCTGCAGCTCCTGATCTCTGGGAATCCTGGACCTTCTTGTGCTCCCTAAGATAAGTGCTCCTCAGGCCACCAATTTTGGCTTTAAAATAGGGGATGGTTGCAGTGGGGACCACCGGCTTCACCAACTCCAGCAGTTTCACCACCGCTGCCTGCCTCTTTTGTTTATTATTGTATTGGGGTGTTTCACCTGCCACAGACAGGGCAGCTCTCTGTATTTGTCTATGAACAGGGGGAGAAAATTGTGGTCACTGAAGCTATCCATTTTATCTGCAAGACATAAGACAAACCCTAATGTCAGGCGAAACTCTCCTAATCTTGTCCCAATATAGGCCTCAATCTAGAAACAGTATAGGTCCAAGTTTAAATCTTACCTTCGTTATCATGATCGGCGCCTCCAATACTCCTTCCTCTGCTCACAGATCGTACGTACTACGCACACGTGTTACGCTTTATATACACTGCACATGCGTGAATCTCCACCCGCCCCTGACGTTCTTTCTAGTCTATTCCCCACCCCTTCTCGTTCGGCGCAGTGGGGGAAGAGCACATGGCGGAGACACAGCAGGTACGTGCTAATTACACCAACGAGGAGGAGCCAGAAAGGTCCTGATCCCAGAAGAGACGATTTAAGGTCTCAATTATGTCCTTTGGGGAGATGTTGGAGATGGTGGACATCCTAAAGAGGGCCGACTATGACGGGAAGTATGGACCTTACCCCAACCCCAATGTCAGAAAGGCCAAGATAATGGCAAAAGTGGTCAAAAGTCTGCAACGGAATTTTGGGGTATGACGATCCAAGGATCAGCTCAGGAAGCGGTGGTCGGACCTCAAATTAAGGGAGCATGAGCAGTACAGAAGGATCAGGAGAGTGCTGCAAAAAAGTAAGTAGTTGTGCTGTGTTCCTATTCTTTATTTTTATTACGTTCCTGCTGCTCCATGTGCTTTTCTCAACTGTTGTACAGTTTAAAATGGCAACTTTCATGTTCATGGGCACATTATTCGTTCGTATGAAACATTGTTCGTTTGGCCTAGAAAACACCATTGTTTTGGGCATATGCATTTGAATACATTTTTGCTAGCCTACTTCTCTTAAAATAATTTTGTTGTGTAGATGGGTTTGTAACTAGAATGAAATGCAAACTAGATTCTATGTAAGGAGAGGACACTCAGCAGCTGTTTACACATCTGGACGCTGGAGCACTAGTGTGGGACACCAGAACACCCTTTTTATTAGGGGGCCCACACAGGTGCTCCAGTGTATACTATAGGGGTGACTCCATCTGTGATACTTGTACAAAACAGGTAAGTATTCAAGCTGGACAAAGGACAAAAATATTTCTTCATCTTGGAACTCTGCCAAAATAGACAATTGTACCCCACTTCCAAGCAATGTTTCATATTCCTATTTCTGCCATGAAATATCTGTGTGCTAAGTATACCAATTTTTTATTTACATAGGGGAGAAAAGACTCGGAGGAGAAAGAAGGTGAAATCCCCCAAAGCCAACAGGAGGAGGAAGGAGACATAATCGAAATAGTCACCACAACAGGTGAGTGTCTGCGACCACAGGCTCAGGTAAGAGATGGATGCTGGCATATTTCTAATACATGGTGTGTTTTTGTTTCTATATTTTTAGGTGATCGTGATGTTGTGGATCCAGGTCATTTCACCAGTGAAAGTGCACAGATCCAGATCGGGGAGATCATGGGGTGTAATAGCGACTTGAAAAACATCAATGATGTTCAAAACAAAATGAAGAACATCATTGATGTTTTAGGGGGAGTTTAAAACAACTCCAAATCCCTTACTTTTTTTGGGGTTTTGGAATCTAAAAATTTCTCACATTTTTTTACATATTCTCGAAAAGCCAAATTTTGAAGATGCACACAGTGTGTCAACATGTGCTATCTGCCATCACGAGAGATCAATGGACGCGTTTTGTGGGTGCAATCACTTCTTCAATAATAAAGTAGCTGAGAGGAAGGGGTTGCACCCACAAAACACGTCCCTTGATCCCCCGTGATAGCAGCTAGCACATGTTGACATTCGGCAATTTGTGTGCATCTTCAAAATTTGGCTTTTCCAGGGGTGACTTCACCCCATCTGAACGCAATATCAAACACAGTTTATAAATACTCATGTCTGATATTGCCTTCAATTTATAACAAAGTTGAACTTTGTAAGTTCCAGATTTGTGTATTTCTTGTTGGTTTTAAACATGCCTGTTTTACCTTAAATGGACATTTGTGCTTTTATTAATGTGACCAAAAAATTGTTATACAACAAACATGTTGGTTTGTTTTAAAAACCTTTTATAAATGCACATGTGATTGTGCTGGTATTAAAAAGATTGATAATCAAGAATGTGTGGATTATTGTTTCAATGCTCGAAAACTTTTTTTGTGGTTCAATTGTGGTTTTCTGTGACAATGGGGGTTATTTCCTAAGGGCAAATCCACTTTGCACTACAAGTGCAGTTTCAGTGCAGTCTCAAGTGCACTTGTAGTGCAAAGTGTCTTTGCCTTTAGTAAATAACACCCAACAATTCTTTCTAATGTTACCCAAACACGCCATTTTCAGGACTACCCACATTTCAGTCAGGGTCAGCTGAAAGAAACACAAGCAGTAATAAATGTCAGTAAATATTTTAGTAGGTAACTAATTTTTTTATTTAAATAAAGGCTCAGACATTGTCTGGCATATTGATGGCCCCCTACCTGCAAAGTATTCAAGCTATCTTAGACGGACCTCGCGGGCACTCAGGGGGGGCAAGGCAGGACGGCCAGCCTCAAGCACCGTCAGGTTTCCTTCATTTCCATTAATTCCAGCCTCAGGCCCCACTGAGGCAGCATAGTTGGCAAAATTTCGCCTTAAAAAGTTGTGGAGAACACAGCACGCCAGGATGATATGATTACGTTTATACTCCACCATGTGTATGGGTGTAAGAAATAGGCGGAACCGGCTGGCCATGATTCCAAACGTGTTCTCCACCACTCTTCTGGCTCTGGCCAGCCAATAATTAAAAACCCTCTGGTCCGGGGTGAGGGTCCTCATCGGCAATGGCCGCATAAGATGGTCCCCCAGCGCCAATGCTTCATCCGCAACGAAGACTAATGGGAGTCCTTCCACATTGTCTTCTGGAGGTGGCAAGCCAAGCTGCCATTCTGGAGACGCCTGTAGAACTTCGTCTGGGCAATGACCACCATCTGACATCTGGCCATTCTTCCCCACGTCCACATACAGGAACTCATAATTAGCCGACACCACCGCCAACATCACAATACTATTGAACCCCTTATAGTTGTAATAGTATGACCCCGAGTTGGGTGGTGGGATGATGTGGACATGTTTCCCATCAATTGCCCCTCCGCAGTTAGGAAAGTCCCACCGCTGGGCAAAATGGGAGGCCATAGTCTGCCATTCCTGTGGGTTGGAAAGAAACTGTGGAGTCAAACAAGAAAAATAAAATTAATCATTTTGCACATAAACATGGAAAGCAGAATAGACACAAACATTCTTGGCCAACATCAGTATAACATTTAGTTTAGGAAGTATTTAAAGACAAAAGATATAAGGTCTACCTATCAGATTCCTCCAACCCCCCTCTCATGGGCCATTTCTAAAATTTTATGGGGGGGGATATGTTTTGGTAACCCTCTCCACTTCATTGAGAGATGAATGCCTAAATAATGTGTATTACTTTGGCCAGCCCCTCCTTACTTACACTATTGGCAGCCCACTGGACAGGTAAGAAGTGTCATATTAAAAAGATATAAATACACACTGTACACATTTAAGCACATTTTGACATTCTGCTATTACCTATCAAGATAATAATAGGATACAAAAACTTTAAACAGTACCATTTGAAAGTATTCAGGCAGGCCCTTGCACTACATGCTTTGGGGAATTCATCCATAAATCTGACCACAAATGAGGTGGGTATAGTGTGTATGGGTTTGGCAAAGTCAGCAGATAGAGGATTGGTATCAGCTGAGTTAGCAGTTGGGGGGAGGGAGGGTTCCAAATGATTTTGGGACACAAAAAAAAAAGCCTCTGGCACTCTGCCTGAATTTAAAGCACAAATCCCAATTTACCAAATTTTAGGGGGTATTTAGGGTAAAAGCACTACTATGGAACTGACAAAATACATTGTTAAGTGACTACACAAGGTGAATATAGGCCCAGGAGAGCATGCTGGGAAGGTAAGTGAAAGCAAATATGTATGAAGGGCAAAGAAAAATTACCTAAAAAACCAGCATGCATGAGGACAAAGGGGACATTCACAGCATATTACAATCATGATAATTAGGGAATGAGGAAAGAAATACAATATATTATCAAACATTAAATACAATAAACTTTGATATTAAAGGATAAAAATCTTACCTTAATATACTCCTTCTGCAGGACCTGGATGATGGCAGAACAGGTCTCTGGGATAATGATCCTCAGAGCCTGGGGAGAGATGCCTGTCGAGAACTTGAGGTCCTGCAGGCTTCTCCCCGTCGCCAAGTACCGCAGGGTGGCGACTAGCCTCTGCTCGGAGTGATGGCTTGCCTCATGCAGGTATCCTGCCTGCTGATATAAGGGGTCAGCAAAGCCAACAAACGGTGAAAAACGGGGTCCGTCACCCGGAGAAAGTTCCTGAAATCATCAGGATTATTCTCACGGATTTCACAGAGCAAAGGCATGTGACAGAACTGGTCACGCTGGCGCAACCAATTCTTGGTCCATGAACTCCTCCCCACCCTGTTCATGGATTGGGCTTGTGTCAATGTAAGGACTCCAACACCAAGCCCCCGCAAAGCACGAACTCTACGAGGTGTACGTGTAGGCAACATGGCTAGAAAACGGTCGGCTGCTCAGAAGGAAGTAACAGAATGCACTGAAGAAGCAAGGCCTGTGAAGAGCGACCTGAAAAACAGTAACGAATGAACAAGAACACAATGACAGAGTCAAGGGTAACTTGCTGCACGCACTGAAGACCAGATACAAACCCACAAGCACAAACTGAACAGCAGAAAACGATCTGAAAACCACAAGTCTGAAAAAGTGCGAATCGTCTCTCACCAAACTTTTACTAACACGAGATTAGCAAAAGGAGCCCAAAGGGTGCCGCGCTTGGTTCTGAACTGCCCTTTTATAGTCTCGTCGTACATGGTGTACGTGACCACGTTCTTGGCGATCGGAAATTCCGACAACTTTGTGCGACCGTGTGTATGCAAAACAAGTTTGAGCAAACATCCGTTGGAAAAAATCCATGGATTTTGTTTTTGGAATGTCCGATTGTGTGTACGGGGCATAAGAGTGTCTTGATTTTTCTTAATGAATACCAGGCATTTTCTGATTGGACAAGGCGGAGATCATGATGTCACTGCCCCCATCTCTAAATTTTATCCAATCAGAAATTGCCTTGCATTCTTTGAGAAAAATGCAAGGCATTCTCTGAATGGTTCCTACCCTAAATGGGGGACCCCTTGTGATTACTGTGCTTTCTTATGCCGCGTAACCATCCAAGTTTTTTCCGACGGAATTCCACTCAAGCTTGCCTTGCGTATACACGGTCACTCAAAAGTTCTCTGAACTTTCAACCGTCAAGAACGCGGTGACGTACAACACTACGACGAGCCGAGAAAATGAAGTTCAATGCTTTCGAGCATGCGTCGAATTGTTTCCGAGCTTGCGTAGGAATTTTGCGCGGAATTTGTACAGACGATTGCATTTTCGGATAGGAACTTTTTCCAACTGAAAAATTGAGAACCTGCTCCTAATATTTTGCTGGAGGGAATTCCGCCAGCAAAAGTCAGATGGAGCATACACACGGTCGCATTTTCCGACCAAAAGCTCTCATCGGTCTTTTGCTGGCTGAATTTCCGATCGTGTGTACGGGGCATTAGGCTTTCTTCCTTCTGTTTTCATCTATTAATCTAGCCATCAAGTCTGTGTTTTTTTTCAACAGAAAAGCAATCTTGCAGTTCTAGGGATGAGACAGACCATGTAACACTGATAGGGTTGCTAAAAATGATCAGCTTATATTTATTTATGTAAAATCTTTACCCAAAAGGAAAGTTTGCTGTAACTGATTAATAGGTGTCAGCTGAAGTTTGGCTTCAATTTGTTAGTGTATTTAAATCTGCTAGTACACCTAAAACTCCCCTACCCCCAAACTGACAATGCTGCCATCCAAATCTGCCCCCTGTGCTCATTCATCCAGAGTGGCGTCTGTATAATACAGGAGGTGCGTTACTGGCCAGATCACCAGGGGAAAGCAGGGGGAAAAAGCCTAAAAACAAACATATACATCTAAGGATTGGTAAGCTGCAAAACATTACATTTTTTGTTTTGGGTTTAATACCACTTTAAAATGCCACCACCCCTCTCACCCTACCCATATATAGCTGGTTTAGAATAATCATAATTAGTTCAGCAGAGAAATGCAGATTCTGCACTGTTTATGCTAGTTTGTGGTCATGGCCAAGGAAACATAGGAACCCTGCTTTATGATTGCAAGGGTAATTTTCCACTTAGGATGTTGGGGTTATTGTTCCTATGCATTAAATGCTGTATGTTTTATAGTTAGATATACTGTATGTCTGTAGCACCCTTCTAGTGTAGGATTCTAATCAAATTTAGTTGTTGGCTCCTTCTGCAGTCAAGGGAGCAGTGATTGCTTGTTTTGGCCTGTTCAGGGGTTCACATGCTGGGAGTTTGATTGCTTTCCTCCCCCTCTGGAAGAAGCTTCCAGAACATACGGGGGGAAATTCAAATAATCAGCCTGAATATTTATCACGTCCTTGCCAATCCCTGGAGAGGAGTGTTCAGAAGGTGGCTGAGGGGGTGATACATAGTATAAAGCCCTGGAGAGATTGTTCTTTCCTTGGCAGGGAGGGTTCCAAAAGCCTTTAGGGCTGCTGACCTAGAAGGCAGCCTGTGGACTGACTCGCTGTTCTTTGAGGTCTAAGCTATGGCAGAGTTGGGGACCTGAAGTGATCTTCTGAGGAGCTGGCTGTAGGATTTCACTTAAGGGAATCTGGTCTAGAGAAGGATTGTCTCCCTAACTGGACCATGTCCGGAGGAAGCAGTAAGACTTGTGTGTAATGACCCTAAATTGATTCCTTGTGATTGTGTGCGTTTTTTAAGATATAAGTGCCATAACTATGGACTGAGACAACTGTCATAGTGTTTAGGAATACTGGAAATTCCCCTGTCCTCAGCAGAGTCCTGGAGTGTAGGGTCTAGAGAAGAATGTCCTCCTGTTACTATGCAGTGTTTGGAGTAGCCTATGCCCTAACCCTTTCTCCTTTTTAAAGTTCTTAAAGCAATAAAATATCAAAAATACATCCCCTAGGCTGAGTTATTGCAACTGGAGTGCATGGACTGGTGCTTATGGTGGTGAGCAGCCTCAATACTATTTAGGAAGAACCAACTAGTACCAGCCCAGCAGCCCCTGATTGACACACATTTGATATATACATGTAGCAATATCTCAGTAAAATATATAAAAAAGAAAACCTAATTACACTTGTTTTTTTATTTGATTTCACTTAGGGCTTTGCAACTATTGTATATACCTTGTAATATACATTTTTGGCCTTAAACATTTAGTGCTATGCCGACAATTTTTATATTTATAGCTTTTTTTGCATAGAATTTCCATTGTATCCACAAGTAAAAACAAACAGGAAAAAAGAAATGTGTCAGGTGTTTATCTTGACACATGTAAATTATCTCCAGCAATCTAAAAACAGCCTTTGCATTAGAAAACATTAACACTATAGGTGACAATTTTCCAGAAAATGTTACACTTTTCAGGCTTATGGGATAGCGCATGTCCTATATGGCACCTGAGAACAATATGGGAACCCCTGAGGCAGGGAGTCTAAGGCTGGCCATACATAAGTCAGTTTTTTTTCAACCAGTGGGTTGAATGGAAAAACTGACCCTGCTTTGCCATTGTATTCTGACAGTGCAGGAGCTTCACTACTGTCAAAATACACAGATCGGTGCTGCAGCCTAGTGCCTGTTGAATGTGTGGCTGTAGTTTTTCATCTTAGTATTTTTAAGCCCAACTCCAGCCAAGGGTGGGGAGTGATTAGATGCTCTGACAGGTATTTTTTATATTCTGTCTGTGGCCCTACTAGAAAGAATTACCCTCATCTTTATTCCTGTGAAGCTGGGGACAGAAAGGCACTGACAGCAGCAAAAACCCCACAGAGGGTCCAACCCTTAACCACTAGTACTGGATTGCGTAATGAGTATGAGACTTCTGATAGCAAATAATTGTGCTGCAAGTTTGAAAATGACTTGCTAAGCTATTGCTAGACTTGCCATACTTCACAAGTTTGTTGCACAATTGCAGCAAGTCCGCATTGCATGACTCCAGATCAACTTTATTTGCAAACATTCTGCAAGTTCTGGTTCAGTTATGTTGTGTAATAGTTATCCCACCACAGTGGTCACTGTGGCTGAATTTTCACCATTGCTCTCTGCTGTGTGTAAGGTTTTTCTTTAATTGGTGCTGGGGCAGCCTTAAGCCTCATACACACGATCGGATTTCACCAAATTGCAGCAGTATGTGTCCCCAAATTGCAGCAGTGTGTGTCCCCAAATTGCAGCAGTATGTCTCCCCAAATTGCAGCAGTATGTGTCCCCAAATTGCAGCAGTGTGTGTCCCCAAATTGCAGCAGCATGTGTCACCACCAAACCCCCCTCCACCCGTTACTTACCTTGCTATGTGTTGTCCTCTCCAGCGGTGTCTCCTGTGGAGAGCTCCGTTGTTCTCATACTTCCTGTTTCCTCTCTCTCTCTCGAGAAAGAGAGAGAGAGAGAGAGAGAGAGAGAGAGAGAAAAGCAGGAAGTGACATCATACTCAGATGTCAATCAAACCGCTCAGCCATAGAAATAGATACTAGCGCCGGGCAGAAGCTACTCGGCGCTTCACAAAGTGCCGCAAGGCGGGCTAAATGCCTGCAAATGCAGCGCCACGTCTGCAATCTTGTGATTGCATAGACGTGGCGCTTCCCATAAGTGCACTGTGTCCAGCGTCACACTTTGTCCAGCGTCTGAACACAGTGCACTTAAGGACAGTTTTTTGTATTTTTTTTTTTTTTTAAAGGGCCAGCTTCAAAAAAAAATGTTTTTTTCACTTTTTTTTTTTTTACTGCCTGGAGGGGGCGCAGCACCAGGGCACCCTCTATGGATAGGCCGCCACTGAGGGGGTGTATATAGAGAGATGACTGCACTGTCCTGTGTTGTAAAGAGATCCATTTACTGTATACCGGGAGTTCCATTCATTGTGCTTAGGGCTGCAACTAACGATTATTTTCATAATCGATTAGTTGGCCGATTATTATTTCGATTAATCGGTTAATAACCTTTAAAGAAATGTGGTGTATAATTTAGTTAATATGTAAAGTTTAAAAAAAAGGTAATTTATTCTTAAATATCTCTATGCAGTAGTAAATGTAAATAACCAACTATATGGTTAGGGAGCAAAATCTCTAATCCACTCTGAGAATAACAGACAGAAGAGATATATATACTGTATGTATTATTAGAGGAGATATACTGTATATATACTATTAAAGGAGAGATAGTATATATAGTATATATCCTATAACAGTATATTAAAGGGTGAATCTGGTAAATATCATCAGATTCAGAGATCAATTTATTTTTTATTTTCATAAAACAAACAATATCTTCCTTCAAAAAAAAATGTCATTTTAAGAACATTCGTTCAATTTCCTAATCGTTAGTGGGGTCAAATCGACATTAATTTTCAACCACAGTGATGGGAAAATTTGGAAATAATAGAAAACTTCTTGGTCAAAGGAATTTTCAGACAGTGTATGTGGTTTTCGTTCAGAAATTACATTCATTTTAAAAACAGACTGTTAAAAACAAGTGAAAATTTCATGAAATGAAAAATTCTTTTATTCAGCGAATGTACAAAGATTTTTCGTATGAATATTCTTGTCTGAAAATTGATCCATGTGGCCAGCATAAGGCTCAGTACACAACTATGCAGTTTGCTTTTGATCTGTTTCTGCAGTGCTTTTTGCTGTGCATTTTGATTTTTTGCGCACGTGATTTTGCATTTTTTTTGGACAATTTGTTGCAGATTAAAAAACACAAATTGCTGCAAAAACGCATTACATGTTTTTCTGCAGCTTCTCCATTGAAGTATATTGAACCAAAAAAGCACCGTTTTCTGTTAAAAAAAAGTCCCTGACCCTTTCCAAATATGCAGCGGCTGAAAAAAGCATAGTTACAGTAGTGATTATTTGCTCTTTTTGTATTATAAAGGGCTCATTTTAGTTTTTTTAACCCTGTTATGTTACTGGCCGATTAATCGATTATGAAAATAGTAATCGATTAATTTAATAATTGATTAGTTGTCGATTAATCGATTAGTTGTTTCAGCCCTAATTGTGCTGTATACAGAGAGACCCATGCATTGTGCTGTGTACAGAGAGACCCATGCATTGTGCTGTGTACAGAGAGACCCATGCATTGCACTGTATACAGACAGATCCCTTTCATGGGCAATAGGAAAAGGTCGATACTTTTGTCACCATCTATACCAGGCTCACCTCACTCTACAGAGGTCTCAGGTCATATGACCTTTCTGGTCTAGGCATGCCTTATATCCCTGACAGTAAAGCAGAGAAATGAGCAGAGGGTTCCCCCACTACTTGTTTCTCTATTGCGCTGTATTGGGCTTGGTCTAAAAATGTCTGGATTTGCTTCCTACATTGTGTGCAATGTCTACCATTTCCCTCTTACATTCTTTTGACATCTTCTGTAGCTTTATTCCTGGCTGGCTATTCTCTGCAATCTCTGTATTTATGCATCCGTTTCCCCTCGATCTGAAAATACAAGGATTCCCATCGTGGGATGCCCTGTGTATTTGTGTATATGTAATAGTAATAATAAAAAATGGTGCACTCATTCAAAAAGCTATGCAGCAATAATAGACAAATATGCAGTAATGACTATCCCCAATTAAAAAAAAAAAAAATGCAGTAATATGCGATTATGTGTGAAACAGTGATAAAGTGCACTAATTCAAGACGCTAAACAGCAAAAATAGACAAATATGCATAAATGACTATCCCTAATTTAAAAAAAAAACAAAAAACAAAACAAAAACACAACAATATGCCATAATATGTGAAACCATGATAAAAGTGCTTGAATCAAAAGCAGAGTTTTTTTTATAATTTTTTATGTAAAATCAGATGAATATCTGCTTTGGATTCAAGCACTTTTCTCACGGTTTCACATATTATTTCATATTATTGTATTTTTTTGTTTTTTTCAGTTAGGGATAGTCATTTATGCATATTTGTCTATTTTTGCTGTTTAGCTTCTTGAATTAGTGCACTTTATAACGGTTTCACATATCGCATATTACTGCAATTTTTGTTTTGTGTTTTTTTTTTAAATTAGGGATAGGCATTCATGCATATTTGTCTATTTTTGCTGCTTAGCTTCTTGAATTAGTGCACTTCATCAGTGTTTCACTGACTGCATATTACTGCATTTTTTTGTTTACCACTTGCCGACTGACTCATGCACATTAACATCGGCAAAGTGGTTCATTACCGCTAAACGGCCCCCAAAAATCGGCCCCTTTAAGAGGCATAGCAGGCGCGCGCTCGCTGGGCGGCAGGGGACCCGATGCACATGGGCGGCGGGCACGATCGCCGCCGACCACCCGCGATCGGGGGCACAGAATGGGGATTTGTATGTGTGAACACACAAATCCCTGTTCTAACAGGGGAGAAGAGACACATCTGCTGTTTGTAGTAATCACGAACAGCGATATGTCTCCTCCCCCAGTCAGTCCCATCCTCCCACAGTAAGAAACACTCACGGGGGAATACATTTAACCCCTTGATTGCCCCCTGGTGTTAACCCCTTCCCTACCAGTGACATTTACACAGTAATTAGTCCATGTCAGTGGTCCAAAAAATGTGTCAAAAGTATCTGATCTGTCCGCTGCAATGTCGCAGTGCTGCTAAAAATCGCAGCTCAACGCCATTACTAGTAAAAAAAAAAATAATAAAAATGCCATAAGTCTTTCCTATAGTTTGTATAACTTTTCTGCAAAAATATCGTTTTTTTTTTTTTTTCAAAATTGTCACTCTTTTTTGTTTATAGCACAAAAAAATAAAAACCGCAGAGGTGATCAAATGTTCTATTTGTGGGAAAAAAATATGTCAATTTTGTTTGGGTACAACGATGCACGACAATTGTCAGTTAAAGCGCAAAAAATGGCCTGGTCATTAAGGGGGCAAATCTTCCAGTCTGTAAGTGGTTAAATGAGGGATAGTCATTCATGCATATTAGTTTTTTTGTTGAATAGCTTCTTGAATTAGTGCACTTTATCATTGTTTCACAACATTATCACATATCACTGCATTTTTTTTCTTTTTTTGTTGAAATTAGGCATAGTCATTCATGCATATTTGTCTATTTTTGCTGTATGGCTTCTTGAATTAGCGCACCATTTTTTATTATTATTATTACATATACACACAAATACACAGGGCATCCCATGATGTTAATCTTGTTTTCAGATCGAGGGGCAACAGATGCATTAATACAGAGATTGCAGAGAATAGCCAGCCAGGAAAAAACTACACAAGACATCAACAGAATGTAAGAGGGAAATGGCATTGTATATCGCAATTTTACAAAGCTTTGCTGTCTTTGCAAGAGTCTGGATATCCAGCGTATCTAACCCATTGGGCAACAGACCTACAGTCCCGTCTTGATAATACACAAAGAGAATTAAGATTCTGATACTTTCTCACGTTAACTCCCTTTCTTCCAGAATAGAGGAAATTAACTATAAATTGCTTGTTAGGTGGTACTGTACGCCTGTTAAGTTGCATTCGATGTTCTCTTCTAATTGTCCTCTATGCTGGAGAGAATGTGGAGGCTGCGCTACTCACGGTCATATCTGGTGGTCCTGCCCTTTTAAAATTGTCAGACAGTTATTATTATGGCGTCTATAATGCAAAAAGATATAATCCAGTTTGATCCTTGGGTTATTCTATTTCACCTTACTTCACAATCAATATCTAGATATAAAAACTGAATAATCCTGCATTTGTTAAACACGGCAAAATCCTTAATACCTATGTACTGGAAAAAAAAAGTCTATACCGAACTCAGCTCAATGGTTACAAAAAATAGATGATATATGTTATAAAGAAGAATTTTATGTTTTGGAAGGATTTTCCCCCGTGGGGCTTTAAAACAGCAATATGCAAAAATTGAAAAAAGTGGTCTATTAAATATAGAAAAATATTTTATTGGAAAACAAAGTCCAATGACATGGCTTAATTAATCTGATCCAATAGCACAATTCATATTCCACAGTACAATAAAAAACACAAGTACACATCATTACATTTATCAACATTCCAGAATAAAAAACACATGGTACACATCATTACATTCCATCATGTTGTAAAATATATGAGCCCCGACGCATTTCGACCTAGATATAGTCTCTTCAGGGGGACAAATAGATCTAAAAAATATATATTACATATGTTCAGAATTGAAAAAATATATCATCTTTCATCACATTAAATGAACTATGATGGCATGTTTTTACCGTTTAAGAGTGAAATAGATGTTGTGTAGTCCAAGATGGGAGGAATCATTAGAAGAAGCGGAGGGCCTGAGGGCTGCCAAAAAGATATAATCCAGTTTGATCCTTGGGTTATTCTATTTCACCTTACTTCACAATCAATATCTAGATATAAAAACTCAATAATCCTGCATTTGTTAAACACGTCCTTAATACCTATGTGCTGGAAAAAAAAGTCTATACCGAACTTGGCTCAATGGTTACAAAAAATAGATGATATATGTTATAAAGAAGAATTTTAGGTACAATACCAAGGGCATGGTTGACAAACATTTAAAGATATGGGCATGTTGGTTTGATTTTAAAATGACTTTGTTATATTAAAATATGATATTAGATCCCTGATATTATAATATTCTAATGACATAAAGTTGTCAGATGATATCATATATAATATTTGGATAGATATGGTGCAATAGAAGTTCAATATTCTTGCTATTTGTAATCCCATGGAATTGAACGCAGTGCATTGGCATTTATTCCCCCCCCCCCCACCTTTTTTTTGTCCTCCCTTCCTCCTTTCCTATTCCTTTCCTTTCTTTTTTTTTGTTTTTGCTCTTGTTTTGGTAAAAATAAAAAAAAATGCTCTATAACCAGAGATATTAATATTTAAATAACATATTTGTTTTTTGTTTGAATTGTTCTCTTTTTTCTTTCTGTAAGAGCTAAAATGCCTGACTATATATTTTTCTGTTCTTTTTGTATTTGTGTTTGAAATGGCAATAAAAGTAATTCAATTAAAAAAAAGAAAAAAAAGAGGGAAATGGTAGACATTGCACACAATGTAGGAGGCAAATCTAGCCATTTATAGACCAAGCCCAATACAGCACAATAGAGAAACCAGTAATGGGGTAACCCTACGCTCATCTCTCTGCTTTACTGTCAGGGATATTAGGCATTCCTTGACCGGAAAGGTCATGTGACCTGAGACCTCTGTAGAGTGAGGTGAGCCTGGTATAGATGGTGACAAAAGTATCCACCTTTTCCTATTTCCCATGAAAGAGATCTCTATATACAGTAGAATGCATGGGTCTCTCTGTATACAGCACAATGCATGGATCTCCCTGTGTACAGTACATGGATCTCTTTACAACACAGTACAGTGCAGTCATCTCTCTATATACAATACATGGCTCTCTGTCTACACCCCCTATAGCTGGTGGTATTCTGCATTGTTACTGTATTGCTGGGATTTGTAGTCCTTTTTACAGTGGTGGATCTACCAGGTTTTTGCACTGGGTCTTTGAGGTTTCTATTTCCACCTTTTCTGCTAAATCTCTTAAGCATATAAACAAGGAAAAATAAAACATTCCAAATTGTGCTCCACCAATGGGATATTAGGGTTAGTCACTCCTTGATTTCTACCTCCCTGAACTCCATTCACCCCTGCTGTGACCTGGAGCCTGCTGCAGTATGTACCTAGCCTTACACAACATAACTGAACCAGAACTTGCAGCAGACTTGCAGAGTGTTTGCAAAGAAAGTTGATCTGGAGTCATGCAATGCGGACTTGCTGCAATTGTGCAACAAACTTTTGAAACCTGGCAAGTCCAGCAATAGCTTAGCTAGTCATTTTCAAACTTGCAGCACAATTACTTGATATCTGGGTTGTTTCATAGAAACAAATAATTTGTGTATGATAGATGAATTATTTTATGCAATGACACAGTCACAATATATCATTATATATGATTGTTGGATTAAATGTATTTCATATATGTACAGTAAGGGATTAGGTTAATAGCAGTGGGTTCACTGTCAGCAGATTGTCGGATTATAGATTTGCGCTGCTTGCTTCTTTTTTCTTGCCAAAAACGGAGACTTGCATAACTCTGGCTATAGAAATGCAGGACTCTTGCTGTAGACAGACAGGACTCTTGCTGTAGACTTGCAGGACTCTTGCTGTAGACTTGCAGGACTCTTGCTGTAGACTTGCAGGACTCTTGCTGTAGACTTGCAGGGCTCTTGCTGTAGAGTTGCAGGGCTCTTGCTACAGACTTGCAGGGCTCTTGCTACAGACTTGCAGGGCTCTTGCTACAGACTTGCAGGGCTCTTGCTGTAGACTTGCAGGACTCCTGCTATAGACTTGCAGGACCCTTGCTATAGACTTGCAGGACCCTTGCTATAGACTTGCAGGACCCTTGCTATAGACTTGCAGGACCCTTGCTATAGACTTGCAGGACTCTTGCTGTAAACTTGCAGGGCTCTTGCTGTAGACTTGCAGGGCTCTTGCTGTAGACTTGCAGGACACTTTTGTTGGGCTCTTGCTGTAGACTCACCACTACAACTACGCTCTTGCTAGAGACTTGCCATGCAAATTTGCTACAGATTAGAAAAGTGTCAACTAGAACTTGTGCTTCAAGTACTCTGCAAGTGTACAACTTGCCAAGCCTTGCTATCTGGGTAGCTTTACTCTACTTGCTGCTGTACTGTTTCAGGAATAAGCCTGAATACCTCAACAGTGCCAAAACTAAATGCTTAGCACTTTGTTCTTGAAGCACTGGTTCAAGTCTGGATGAAGTTTCAACAGTATATTCTCTCCATGTTTCTACTGGTTTCCACCTACAGTCCAAATATTTTAATGGTAAATGTTCCTTGGGTATGTAGCGAGAAACAACTTTTACTACTCCCTTTTCACCAGGTTTGTAAATGCTGGTAGCACAGTTTCCACTTATGTAAATGCATCCCGAGAACTACATGTCCCTAGAGCCCTTTTGCATGTGGGCAAGCTTTTGAGCGTTAAAGCAGCAGCATTGTATGCAAGTAAAGAAGGACAGAGAGGAGTGGGGAGAGGTCCTGTCGTTCAGAAGGGGAGAACTTGGGATTTTACTGTACCCATATACCAAGGATAAATGCCACAAATTTGTGGCAGTATTGAATTGTAATTCTTGTTAACTTACTGCACATTTTCACAGGCAAGTTGTACACTTGCAGAGCACTTGAAGCACAAGTTCTAGTTGAGACTTTTCCAATTTGCAGCAAATTTGTGTGGCAAGTCTCTAGCAAGAGTAAAGTTGCAGTGGTGAGTCTACAGCAAGAGCTCTACAAGTCACAGTGACCCCTGTGGTGGGATGACTAGTGCACAACATAACTGAACCAGAACTTGCAGCAGACTTGCAAAATGTTTGCAAAGAAAGTTGATCTGGAGTCATGCTATGTGGACTTGCTGCAATTGTGCAACAAACTTGTGAAGCCTGGCAAGTCTAGCAATAGCTTAGTGACTCATTTTCAAATTTGCAGCGCAGCTGTTTGCTATCTGGTTGGCAGATGGAAGTAAGTGTTATAAACTATTACATATACCCAGTGAAGTGGCTAGCCTCAGGTGATACACAGAGATAAAACAAGTCCCCCTACATAAGCTGTACCTGTTTATCTGCTGCCCTCTCTTTTCCACAAATGTTCAAAGTACAAAATTTACACAGCATTTCTGAGGTCCAAAAGGCTGGGGGGGTCTGACATTACACACTGCACATCATTAGAGCAAGGATCTGAGTGTAATCTGAGATCTGAGTGGAGGGAATGGACATACCCCTTACACATTCTCATTGGGAAACATGCATAGCTGAGGCAGTCTTCAATCACCTGCTGTGTGCTGAAGGGTGGGGGTGGGGGGGGGGCATCTCCTGGGTTTGTTTGGTGTTGGCATAGGCTGAAAACACTAGTATGAATACATATACAGATTGGCAGCACCAAGAGACTTTGTTCATAAATACAACTGCATTTTGATCGATCAGCTTATGAGATTAGATGGTGAAAACAGAAATGTTATAAATAACTCAGGATTGTTAGTTACAATTGTATCTTAACTATTGATCGAAATTCACTTGTGTGTGGAACAATGGGTTGGTGACTATAGATCAAATATTCTTATCAGAAGAGATCGATCAGAAAAAAAATAGATGGTTTATAAAAGTGTGTATGGCCACCATTGGCTCTATTCTGTGATGCCTTTGGATCAGCATACACTGACAAATATTATGGCACATCACACTGACACTTTGCTTCCAAAACTCCAGATTTCTGGAGTATGTTATTATGGTTTCTGTTTGGCTGCTCACTTTTCATTAATAAATAATGTTTGTAGCTTGATGAGCACACTAGAAAATCACTTGAAGTCTTTGAGAGTATAATGCTAATAAGTAAACATAAAAATTATGCACATCAAATAAGTACTCTAGCATAGATTGGAATAAATATTTAATACACAAGTAATGTTTGTGCCTGGATAATTCCTTGAGTTAGTGCTTTTGCATAAATATAAATGAATATTCATTGGTGCTAACAGCCCATTTGCTGGCACAAAGCATGTTTACTGCACTTTTGGGAACTTTGCACACCTAGACCGGAATTTCCCAGCAGTAGCCATAGATTCATGATTGGCTCACAATGGTCACATTTAATGTAATGGGTCTACATTGACATACGTATAAATGCATTAGTTCCCTTTCACAAAAAGGGTATGATCAGGTCCGCCTGTCAGCTTTTTATGCAGACCTGATTGGACAATCCATTCACCCCCTTGGACCAGTGGTGTAAATGTGTCTGTTTACACCTACCTCCCCTAAAAATAAACAGAAGGAGATCCATCCTCTTCCGTTTAGACCGATTGGATTAGAGGGTAGTCATGAGTAAACGGACAGTGGAGTCCATTTACACCCAGCTGTCCATATTGCAGAGCAGGCTCTGTCTGTGTCCACTATGCATACACTGAGATCTGTCATCCACCTGCTCTGCAAACAGATGCCCTGCTAATCTTAATGGAGTCTGCCGTGTGTTAAAGGGGCCTTAGCCAAAAGTAGGGATGAACGAGCCAGGTAACAGTTAATAGGTAATAGCTAGACATGTGCAAAACGCAAAAAATAGTTTTGTTTTGTTTCGATTCACTATTTACATAAATTTGTTTAGTTAAATTTGTGTAATTTGTTTTCGGAATTTGTTTTGTTTATTTGTATTCGAATCGTTAATTCATCATTAATTAATTTATTCAAATTAAATTCAAATAGTTTTCAAATCAATTTCAAATAGTTTTCGAATTTGAATCGTTTTCAAATTCGAAATTTTTTTTTAATTTGTTTTCCAATTTCCAAAAATAATAAAATAGAATAGAAAATAAAGGAATAGAATAGAAAAAAATTGACTAAAACAGGACAAAATAGAATAGAAAATAAAAGAATAGAATAAAATAGAAATGCATAAAATAAAATAAAATAGAAAGAAATGTGTCCAAATTTCAATTCGGACCGAAACAAACTGCACATGTCTAGCAATAGCACAATAGGTCCTATTAAAAAGCGTATCTATGGTAAAAATTTAAACTGCTATATACATTTTCACATTGTGTTTCAAATTTTTCTAGTCTACGCCTATTAATTTGAATGATTACTTCCCTAAATTTTATGACCCATATTCAATATGCCCTGTAAGTAGGTATTTGTCACACATTTCACAGAGCCTGACTTCTGACCTACAGAGGTGCTGAGTGGAGGAGTTTCAGGATGCAGAGTCAGTACAGGAATCACTGCTTGCAGGCAGCAAGGTACAATGGGATATGTAGTCCTTAGAAACTGAACGTAAACAGCAGAAGAGAAACTACAAAGCATGCAGGGAATCCAGGAAGATGTGGAAAGAGATGGTCAGCAGACAGGAATAACTCACATCATGAAAATATATGATTTAAGTAATCTTGTATATTATTGTCTATAAACTAGACATTGTATTGTTATTACAATGCTAATTCTATAAAACAAAAATGTATGTGTCATAGAACCCTTTGAACTGACTCTCATTAGTTGTATCGGCAGTATCTCCTATCTGTCGAGGGCCCTTTATACAGTGAAAATGTGTAACTGTGCTGTTTGATTATTTTAGTTTTGTACAGAGTATGGTCATCAGATGTCAGCTCAGAAAGAAGCCCAACAGAATAAATAGGGACATTTTCTGATTTTCAGCTTCGCTAGTATATTGCTTATATGGGTAAAGTTAGTGTAGCACTCTGATGTTTAGGCAGGGTTGCTCTTAAATTTATTTTCCAAGTGATAGTTGCCTTGGTCAATTGCTAGGAGGTCAACTGACTTCGCCCTAATTCTGGAACTGATGCACTTCTTTCTTCTGCCGCAAGGTGGCCAGGCACCTGGTGGCATTAGATAAGATAAGGGCATTGCAAGCACAGATCAGGAGTATATGGGGTATCCCAGCCAATGGGCAGGGATTTTCCTTGTCAAAAGAAGTTTATTGAGTATACAATGTTATAAAGATACATAAAGTAAGTTTACAAGGATCTATAAAGTAAGCTCATTGTTTTACAGTAGGGTTTATATAGGTAAATATCATGAAATTTCAAATATTAAACATTGGGTTCACGTAAACCTAAATTAAAGATATATATCATTTCCTTAGTTACTTTTGTAGGTATTTAAATGATTTATACCTACTATACATATTGTCTACAAGTAGAGTGTATATAGGTCAAATAAATTCTGATAATGAGCTTTAATCGTAAGGTGGAGAAAAGGAAAGAGAAAGAAGAAAAAGGGTTGAAAGATAGAGGTATGGTCCACAAGGTTGTCCCGCTCGTCAGTTTATTATTCTTTTTAGTTCTCTTTGAAGCCTTAGAATGGGTGTCTCTGTAAGTCATTTAATCTGTTACCATGGCAACAGGACAGAGTCATTGAAATTTGACAGGAACTGTTGTTTTACCCAAGGGTGCCAAAGTTTTTCAAATTTTGGAATTTGATTTTGATCGATGGCTACCATCTTAGCATGGGACATTGTATTATTCATTCTGTGAATTGTTTCTGCTAGTACCAATGTAGGAGATTTCCATGCCTTGGCCACTGTTTGTTTTGCAGCCGTTATTAGTTGGATCATAAGTTTGAATTGAGAGAGTGTTAACCATTCCGGTTTTAGATTAAGTAAAGTTAAATATGGATCTGGTTGTATTATCTTTTTAAATATTTTAGATGCAATCACGAAAACTTCCTTCCAGAAGGTTTGGATTACTGGGCACGTCCACCATATGTGTAAATATGTGCCTATTTCTGGGCATCCTCGAAAACAAAGAGCTGAGGTATTAGGTGAATATTTTGCCACTCTAGCGGGTACAAGGTACCAGCGAGTTAGGACTTTATAATTTGTCTCCAGTGCTAAGATGTTGGATGAAGATGACTTAGATGTGAGCCATATGTTAGACCAGCCCGTGTCTTCTAAAGTTCGTCCCAGGTCCTCCTCCCACCTCTGAACGTAAGAGGGTCTATTAAGATTTGCTACTCCATATAATTGATTATAAAGTGATGAAATTGTACCTTTAGCAAATGGATCTTTTGTACAGATTGATTCAAAAATGGATAATTGGGATAATGGTGTATCCCCCTTTAGGAATGGTGTATAGAAATTTTTGATTTGGAGATATCTAAATATCTCAGAGTTTGGTAGATCATATTTTTCTCTAAGCAATGGGAATGAAAGGAATGATTTAGATGCTATGAAGTCATTTAGTGTCTGAATGCCTGATGTTGTCCAAGCTTTAAAAGAATTTGGGTAGATCCATGCCGGATAAAAGGCCGGATTTCTGATAAAAGAAAGGAGAGGATTGTGTGGAGATTGTAACTGATATTTGGTTTTTAGTTTATCCCAGAGAGATAAGAAGTGTTTAGTTATGGGATTATGAATTTTAAAGCGGTCTTTAGGATCAAGCCATAATAAATTTGATATTAATAGAGGGTCAGTTTCTGAAGCCTCTATAAATACCCATAATGGGATTTCCTGTTTTGCATGGTATTTGGACAGACTGGCCAAATGTGCTGCTCTGTAGTAGTTAGTAAAATTAGGGTATCCCAGGCCTCCTTTATTTTTGGGAAGATGTAGTGTGTGTATAGGTATACGTGGTTTAGAAGAGCCCCATATAAACGAAGTTGCTCTTTTTTGTACTATTCTCAAAAAATAGGAAGGAATTGGAATAGGGAGGACTCTGAATAGATAAAGCAATTTGGGTAGAATAGTCATTTTGATTGCATTAATTTTCCCTATCCAGGATAAAGGAAGTTGCGACCATTGTTTTATTAGATTTGTGATCTGTCTTAATACAGGAGGATAATTGGTTGAGAATAAGTCAGAATGAGATGCTGTTAAATGAATTCCAAGATATGGGATTGATTTTTCTGCCCATGTGAATGGGAGTGCAGCCTTAGCCGGGATCAATTCCATGTTTGTGAGTGAAATATTAAGCACTAGGCATTTCTTAGGATTAATCATAAGGCCGGATAGGGCTGCAAATCCATCAAGAGCTGGTATTAAGTTAGGACCAGAGACCTGTGGTGATGATAGAAAAAGTAATATATCGTCTGCAAATATACATAATTTGTGTGTAATACCTCCTACTTCAATGCCAGTTATGGTTTGGTTTGTTCTGATGTATTGGGCCATGGGTTCGAGTATAAGGGCAAATAATAAGGGAGATAATGGGCAACCCTGTCGGGTACCTCTTTCGATATTAAAGGCTTCAGATTTGTATCCAGCATATTTTATATAGGCTTTGGGTTTATTATATAATGCTTTGATCCATGTTAAAAAGTGGGGTCCAAAACCCCATTTTTGTAATGAATATTGCATATATTGCCAGGATACTGTGTCAAATGCCCTCTTAATATCGAGAGATAGAAAACATAAAGGGATTTTCCGTTTTTTAGCAATATGTGCCAATAACACTGCCCTGCGTATATTATCGCCTGCCTGTCTATTTGGCATGAAGCCTACTTGATCTCTATGTATTAATTTTCCTATAATGCTATTGAGGCGTTTTGCTATTATTTTTGCTAATAATTTAATATCAAGGTTTAACAGAGAGATAGGCCGATAATTCACACAGGAAGTATCATCAGAAAGGAGTTTTGGGATCATACAAACAATTGCCATTAGTGTTTCTTGCCGAAAAGAATGTCCATCTAGAAGTTTGTTAAAAGTTTCAGTGAGAATGGGAGAGAGTATTTCTGAGAATGTTTTATAGTATAAAGCCGAGTAGCCGTCTGGGCCTGGTCTTTTGTTAAGTTTTAGGTCTTTTATGGCGTTAGCAACTTCATCTATAGTTATAGGCTCATCCAAACTGCTTTTTTGATTCTGAGATAACTCAGGTAAGTTTATTTTTGAGAAGAAGGATTCAGCTTCTGTAGGATTAAATTCATTGTTTGTCTTGTATAAAGTTGCGAGATGAGAGTGAAATTTATGGACTATTTTAACTGGATTACAAGTGTAAACATTTTTTGATAATTTCAAACGTATTGGTTTGAAAGATTTGTTAGTTGAATTTAATGCCCGAGCCAAATATGTACCTGGTTTGTTTGTATTCATGTAGAAATTGTGTTTGGAGCGTTTGAGGGATTTATCAACTGACTCAGTGAGAAATAGATCGTATTCCAATCTAGATTTTTCCAGATGAGATTTTGTACTCTGAGATGGATTGTCTTGAAATGATATGTAGGCTGCATTAAAATTGAGTTCTAGTTTTTTTGCTAGATTTTTGCGTTCCCGTTTAAATAGTGCCATTTGTCTTTGTATTGTACCACGCAAGACAGGCTTATGAGCTTCCCACAGTGTTATTGGGGAGATGTCTGTTGTATTATTAATTGATATGTATTCCTTTAAAGCTTGTTCAATGGCCATCTGATGTAGTGGGTGTTTGAGCATTATGTCCGGTAAGTACCACGTTGGGTCATGCGCTTTTGGTATGGCTGAGGCTATAGTAGTGTATACTGCATTATGGTCAGACCACGGAATCGGAATTATATCTGATGCAATAATTTCTGGTATCATTCCTATTGTTAGAAAAATATGATCTATTCTGGTGAAGGTTTGATGAGGGTGCGAGAAATAAGTGAATTTCTTTTTCATTGGGTTACTTTCTCTCCATGAATCTACCAGATTGTATTTGGAAAGAAGTTGAGAAAAAGGTAATCTAGAGGTTATTTTGGATGGTGTAAAAGGTGATTTATCTAGAAATGGGAGGAGGACCTGGTTCGAATCCCCACACATTATCACTGTTCCTATTTTGTGTGTATTAATCACTTGTAATATATGTGAGAGGAATGGTGTAGGTTGTTTGTTAGGAGCGTAGTAGGAAATCACAGTGATTGCTGTATCCATTATATAACCCATGAGTATCAGGTATCTACCTTCTGGGTCTTTAATTTCTGATGATAAGGTGAATGGTGTGGATCGGTGAAATGCAATTAGAGTTCCCCTTTGCTTGGTACAGGCAGAAGCCGTGTAAATTTGTTGATAAAAAGGAGAAATATATTTTGGAGTAGAATCTTTGGTGAAGTGTGTTTCTTGGAGGCATACTATGTGAGCCTTCTTGTTATGGAAAGTACGGAAGGCTTTGGTCCTTTTTTGAGGGACATTTATTCCCTGAACATTCAGGGAAAGTATATTCAGTGGTGCCATGGCAATAGATCAAATAGTTTTGACTTACTTTTTGTTATGCAGAGCTGACTGCGCAGATCAACCTGTGTGGACTGAAGAGATGAATAGATAGAAAAGAAACCAGTGAATTCTGGAGTAAAGAGTAAACAAAAAACATATGAGATTAAATGATACATTGTATAAATTATTTTTTGCAAGTAATCACAATTTACCCGTGAAAGAGAGTAAATATCTCTCTCAGGGGAATAAGTGCCTTCGTCACACTCCCACATAATATGATTGGGAGAATGAGGAGGGCTAATGGGGGTACACGGATCTTCCGCTTACAGGAGAGAAGTGCTATGTCAAAAGACATCAAAATGATGTTTCATTAATTGGAGTGCAGAATATAGTTTTTGTTGAAATTATTTATTCCAGGGTGGTTGTATATGGTTAGTCTTGCCCTAGGCTAAATAATTCAGTTAGAAAGGTACTGTTAATAACTTTGGTATTGATGAAGATAGTTTGAATTATTTTGGGATTTTAACCATTTTAGAGTAAACAATTACATATTTTATTCATATGCAACTGTTTAGATATGTTAACTCATAAAATTGAGGTTGTATTGCTTCAGATTAGAATAAACAAAAACATAATTCTAGGAACTAGTTAGATAATAATATATTTGTTTTAAGAAAAGAAAGAAAAAGCTTCCATTATTTCTGGATTATTGAACATATTTGTCCTAAAAAGTAATAAATCTATTGTTATTACCTGATAATATATAACTGAACAAGAATTTCCTTATTTAACTTATATATTCCAAGGCTATATGAATCAGAAGTAATAAGAAATATAACTGGAATGTAACATGATCCCACACAGTGTGTGACTATCAGAATGCAGTTACATTCAGTTATAAATATAGGTTTTTTATAGAGAACCATCTCTTAGTATAATAAATGAAGAGATATCAGGAATTAGGATGTCAGTCCATTGAATCTTCTTGGTCCATGGATGATGTGGTATAACGGCCTCTTTTGTGAGAATGATGATTCCCATTTTGTTCTGAAATTTTCTGGGTGCTGTCTGAAGGTGAAGATGACGCCATTCTTCTGCGTGTGGGAGAGTTGCTGCTTGTGGGTTCTGTCAGATTTAATTTTAAAAGGGTTTGTTGTAGTTCATCTGCTGATCTGCTTCTGTAAATTGTACCTTGGTAGTTAAATCTGACTGAAAAGGGGAAGCCCCATTGATACATAATGTTGTGGCGTTGCAGTTCCATTAGTTGGGGTTTCATGGATCGTCTTTTAGTAATAGTAAGTTGGGATAGGTCAGCAAAAATTTGATAATTGTGTCCTTGAAAATTAAGTTCCTTTTTTTCTCTTGCAGCAATTAGTATTTGTTCTTTCGTTCTGTAATAATGAAATTTTGTGATTATATCACGTGGGGGTTCATCTATCTTTTTGGCTGTGAGGGCTCTGTGTACTCTGTCCAGTTCTAAACGTTCAATAGGGATATCTGGCTTTAGTTCTTGTAATAGAGCAGTAATAGTAGATTGCAGGTCTGTCACAGTTTCAGGTATTCCCCTTATGCGCAAGTTTGAACGTCTGGCTCTATTTTCGTAATCTTCGAGCTTAGTTTGAAGTATTAAATTCTCTTTTTTTAATTGTTCCAATTCTGTTATATTTTCTTGGGTTGTAATTTCAATTTCATCTATTTTTATTTCTAAGGCTGCGGTGCGGTTTCCCAGCTCTCTTATTTCTTTGGTTAGGCTTTTTGTTATTTGGTCTGAGGTTTGTTTTAAAGCCTTATGAAGCATCTTTTCAAATTGTAATAATATTTCTGGGGATACTGAGGAGGCTTGTGGAGAAGTTTGTGAGAGGATTTGTTCTGTATCTGACTCAAATGGAGAGTCTTGCTGTGACATTTTCTGTCTGTGAGTGCGCCCTGATGCTGTATCTTGTGAGGTGACTGGAGCTGCTTCAGCTGCAGTGAGTGCCTGTGAGCTCTTTGTGAGGTGATTTTTATTTCTGCCACGGTTTCCTCCCAGTACCATATTTCCTGCCCAAACTTTCACAGTTTGTTCCCTGGGGCAAAAAGGTTCAAATGGATACCTTTGGAGCCTGCAGGCTCCGCTTTGTCCTTCTCTGCTCTCCTCAGCGGTGTGGAGCTCTAACAATGCATGTCTGCTCTGCTAGGCTCCGCCTCCTGCCCCCCATCTGGGCAGGGATTTTCTTGAGTCCCTTGGCCTGCTGAGAGAGCCTATTTATTTGGGTGGAGTCAGGAGAGGCCCGGGACTTGGCTACATTAGTTCTGGATGCAGTGCAAAATATTTCTGAAAAATCATAGTGATTTTGGTAAATTTTAAAAATAGATATATATTTGAAAAAAAATGCAACGGGGTGTTTCCAAGCCACAGTGTATAATAGCACAGCAGGGGATATTGCTGCACCAATGTCGCAACACATGGCGATCTGTCAATCTTTTTCATTCAACCTGCTGGGTGTATCAGGTTTAATAAGAGAACCCAGCACCAGCTCTATTCCTTATCTAGACTTCCCTGTCTCTCTATTTTTTGAGGGCGAAGGGTAGGCTTCACTTTAATAAGTAATTCAGCTGACTCACTCGAGTTTGTATGATGTGAGATCCCATTGTGCATGTCTGTATTCACAGAATAGCGGCTTTATCACAGCTATGACTCACACTCGCCACCTGTTGGCTGGACGAGGTAGATGTAAAATATTTACATGCAATATTTAAATTTTTTCTGGCTAAAAAGAAATGTAAAAAACATGTTTGTGTTTGATCTCATCTCTCTAGGTGCAGCCACCAGGGCCATTCATTATAATGACAGGTTGCCAGTGGCTGCAGCTCTGTGCACAGCCAGAGATTACCTGGGGTGATCGCTGCTGGATGCACTTTGTGTGCGTTCAGCAGGGATCACCGCAAGCAATCGCTGACTGTGCGGACAGTCACAAAAATCTGCAGCCGCCACTGACCTGCCATTATAGCAGCCACACCTAGCTGCTGAGAGCCGCAGCAGAAAACAGAAGATTCCAGCCCTACAATTCTCACTGGCCTAATCACCTCACCAGTGTGAATATAGCATAAGTGATTCTTGAAACTTGAAACAGATACATACAGCACTGATGTTCAAGCTGTTGACTGCCAGACATGTCCTACATGTCATGGGAAGCTGCCAACAGCAATAATAGCTATGATACTGTTTTAAAACCTGTAGAAGTGATCTGGGCAACTGTATAGCACTAATTCCTGGTAAATTCTGAAAAGGTATAAAGCAGCATCAATTGAAAGACCAACTTTCACAGTGATGTACTAATCAGTGAAAAAAAAATGGGTTTATGTGATAAATTTTTACTCAAAAGGCTTTGACGATTATCTATTTGACGATATCTATGGTTGCACTCATCAAAAATACCCCATTGTTGGTACTTAACAGGGCCTGCTTTAATTTTGATTGGACCCTGGGCACACATTTTCTTGGGCCCCCCAGGGGCACAGAAAAAAGTCAGCACAAGGGGCAGTACTTGCATATTCTCCCCCCTTTCCCCAAAGTAACCATCTATTGGTCACCTCTGCACACCACTTTGCTTACCTCTGCTCCCTCATTCCATCCACAACTCACCTCTGTACCCCACCATCCACAGTTTACCTCTGTACCCTTCTCCATCCACAGTTTACCTCTGTACCCCTCTCCATCCACAGTTCACCTTTGTACCCCCCTCCATCCACAGTTCACCTCTGTACCCGGCTCCATGCACAATTCACCTCTGTACCCCCCTCCATCCACAGTTCACCTTTGTACCCGTCTACATTCACAGTTCGCCTCTGTACCCCCCTCCATTTACAGTTCACCTCTGTACCCCATTCCATTTACAGTTCACCTCTGTACCCCTCCATCCACAGTTCACCTCTGTACCCCTCTCCATCCACAGTTCACCTCTGTACCCCTCTCCATCCACAGTTCACCTCTGTACCCCCCTCCATCCACAGTTCACCTCTGTACCCCCCTCCATCCACAGTTCACCTCTGTACCCCCCTCCATCCACAGTTCACCTCTGTACCCCCGTCCATCCACAGTTCACCTTTGTACACCCCTCCATCCACAGTTCCCCTCTGTACCCCCCTCCATCCACAGTTCACCTTTGTACCCGCCTCCATCCACAGTTCACCTCTGTTTCCCCGTCCACGTTCACCTCTGTACCCCTCTATCCACAGCTCACTTCTCTATCTCCCATCCACCTCTGTACCCCCCATTCACATTCACCTCTGTATCCCCTGTCCACCTCTGTACCCCCCCATCCATGTTCATCTCTGTATCCTTCTGTCCACCTCTGTACCCCCCCCGTCCACCTCTGTATCCCCCCTATCCACATTCACCTCTGTATCCTTCCGTCCACCTCTGTACCCCCCTGTTCACCTCTGTATCCCCCCCATCCACGTTCATCTCTGTATCCTTCCGTCCACCTCTGTACCCCCGTTCACCTCTGTATCCTCCCTATCCACGTTCACCTCTGTATCCACCCTATCCACGTTCACCTCTGTATCCACCCTATCCACGTTCACCTCTGTATCCACCCTATCCACGTTCACCTCTGTATCCACCCTATCCATGTTCACCTCTGTACCCCCATCCACATTTCACCTCTCTACCCCCCTCCATCCACAGTTCACCTCTGTACCCCCCTCCATCCACAGTTCACCTCTGTACCCCCCTCCATCCACAGTTCACCTCTGTACTCCCCTCCATCCACAGTTCACCTTTGTACCCGCCTCCATCCACAGTTCACCTCTGTACCCCCCTCCATCCACAGTTCACCTCTGTACCCCCCTCCATCCACAGTTCACCTCTGTACCCCCCTCCATCCACAGTTCACCTCTGTACCCCCCCTCCATCCACAGTTCACCTTTGTACCCGCCTCCATCCACAGTTCACCTCTGTACCCTTCCATCCACAGTTAACCTCTGTAGCCCCCTCCATCCACAGTTCACCTCTGTTACCCCATCCATCCACAGTTCACCTCTGTACCAGGGCTGGACTGGGACAAAAATTTAGCCCTGGACTTCATCATGACCGGCCCACTTTAATTTTGAATGTCCCCAACAGCGCCCACCTTACATCAGAGAGTCCCCTTAAGAAGTCCTCTTCACATCAGAGTCCCCATCAGAAGTCCCCTTCACATCAGAGTCCCCACCAGCAGTCCCCTTACATCAGAGAGTCCCCACCAGAAGTCCCCTTCACATCAGAGAGTCCCCACCAGCAGTCCCCTTACATCAGAGAGTCCCCATCAGAAGTCCCCTTCACATCAGAGTCCCCACCAGCAGTCCCCTTCACATCAGAGAGTCCCCACCAGCAGCCCCCCTACATCAGAGAGTCCCCACCAGCAGTCCCCTTCACATCAGAGTCCCCATCAGAAGTCCCTTCACATCAGAGAGTCCCCATCAGAAGTCCCCTTCACATCAGAGAGTCCCCATCAGAAGTCCCCTTCACATCAGAGAGTCCCCGTCAGCAGTCCCCTTCACATCAGAGTCCCCACCAGCAGTCCCCTTCACATCAGAGAGTCCCCGTCAGCAGTCCCCTTCACATCAGAGCCCCCACCAGCAGTCCCCTTCACATCAGAGTCCCCATCAGAAGTCCCGTTCACATCAGAGGGTCCCCATCAGAAGCCCCTTCACATCAGAAAGTCCCCATCAGAAGTCCCCTTCACATCAGAGAGTCCCCATCAGAAGTCCCCTTCACATCAGAGTCCCCACCAGCAGTCCCCTTCACATCAGAGAGTCCCCATTAGAAGTCCCTTCACATCAGAGAGTCCCCATCAGAAGTCCCCTTCACATCAGAGAGTCCCCGTCAGCAGTCCCCTTCACATCAGAGAGTCCCCGTCAGCAGTCCCCTTCACATCAGAGTCCCCACCAGCAGTCCCCTTCACATCAGAGAGTCCCCATCAGAAGTCCCCTTCACATCAGAGTCCCCATCAGAAGTCCCGTTCACATCAGAGGGTCCCCATCAGAAGCCCCTTCACATCAGAGAGTCCCCATCAGAAGTCCCCTTCACATCAGAGTCCCCACCAGCAGTCCCCTTCACATCAGAGAGTCCCCATCAGAAGTCCCTTCACATCAGAGAGTCCCCATCACATCAGAGAGTCCCCATCAGAAGTCCCCTTCACATCAGAGAGTCCCCACCAGAAGTCCCCTTCACATCAGAGAGTCCCCACCAGCAGTCCCCTTCACATCAGAGAGTCCCCACCAGAAGTCCCCTTCACATCAGAGAGTCCTCCCTCTGCTCCTCCTCCCACATGTACTCGTTTTGAAGGCAGCTTCTCGTTCCTCTCTTCAGTCATGTGATAACAAGTGCTAAGGGGAGAGAGGTAGGAAAGTCTGCCAGCTGTCCATCTCCCCCTGCAGGCTGGAGGGAGCATAATGCCTAATGCTCTCTCCAGCAAGTGACAGAAGCAGCTCCTCCTGACAGGAGTGAAATCGCGATCACTCACTGTCAGTGAGGAGCTGCTCCAGGACCGCACCTGACTGGCCCACTGAGCCATCGGCCCACCGGGAAACTCCTGGTAGTCCCGATGGCCAGTCCATGCCTGTTCTGTACCCCCATCCATCCACAGTTCACCTCTGTACCCCCCTCCATCCACAGTTCACCTCTGTACCCCCCTCCATCCACAGTTAACCTCTGTACCGCCCTCCATCCACAGCTCAATTCTGTATCCCCTGTCTATCTCTGTACCAGCCCCCATCCATAGTTCACCTCTGTTTCCCCGTCAGGTTCACCTCTGTATCCCCCCATCCACAGCTCACCTCTGTACCCCTCTATCCACAGCTCACTTCTCTATCCCCCATCCACCTCTGTACCCCCCATCCACATTCACCTCTGTATCCCCTGTCCACCTCTGTACCCCCCCGTCCACCTCTGTACCCCCCCATCCATGTTCACCTCTGTATCCTTCTGTCCACCTCTGTACCCCCCATCCACCTCTGTATCCCCCTATCCACATTCACCTCTGTATCCTTCCGTCCAACTCTGTACCCCTCTGTTCACCTCTGTATCCCCCCTATCCACGTTCATCTCTGTATCCTTCCGTCTACCTCTGTACTCCCCCCGCTCACCTCTGTATCCTCCCTATCCATGATCACCTCTGTATCCCCCCTTCCACATTCACCTCTGTATCCCCCCTATCCACGTTCACCTCTGTATTCCCCTAATCCACGTTCACCTCTGTACCCCCATCCACGTTCACTTCTGTACCCCGCTCCACCACACCTCTGTACCCCCCCATCCACGTTCACATCTGTACCCCCCATGTTCACCTCTGTACCCCCAATTCTCTGCACATGTGAATCCCCTTCCCCTTCTCTCCATGGTGTTCTTTCTCACCTGATGACATGGCGGTGCAACACAGTCTCTGCCTATCTGTCTTGTAGCACACAGCCTTAACACTTCACTCAGCTGTGTGCTACACAGGCCTGTCAGGCGGGGGTGGGGTTGAAGCCTGAAGCCCGCAGCTGTCCCGCTCTCTTGTCATACTGTGGCCGCCGCTTGGGACAGCAGGGGGGGATTGGCTGCACCCACTTCTCCGGGGAAACAGCGAGCAGCGCAGGGCTTAAGTGGCAGCTGCTTTAGGCACCACAGCGATGACAGTGAATTTTGGGTTGATCCCAGAAATGTAATAAAGGGGAAATATTCTAATGGGGTTGCTAGTACTGCTGACCTGGGTGTCCCCAAAGGATTTCCTTAAAGCAGAACTCCGGCCAAATTTTTTTTTTCATGTCCTTGTTGCTGATCTCCTACTTTCACCAACTTTGCCATCCATGTTCTTCTGAGCTCTGTAGTTCCTCTGTAATAGGCTGCTGAACTTGCTGAAAAAACATTATTGCTTGGTGACTTCCGGTTCGTAAGACCGCTGGCTTCTTTCCCTCTCCTAAGCTCAAACAGCGGTCTGGCATGCCCAGTTGTAGTCCTCTGAAAACGAGCAGGAGGGAAGCAGACATGTTGTGGGCAGAAGGGGTCTCACAGCCCCCAGTCTGTGCTGCCCATGGAGGAGGTGCAATCCATCCCTCCACTCTGCCCCCCCCCCCCCGCCGCACTGCTATATCCGTGCAGAGCGGGGATTATCATGAGTAATTGTATGACACAGCAGAGATCTCCCGTGGTGTTAGTTATTGTTATATGAGAAGACTGATCGCTGACCTCCCGCCCCCAGCTGTTATAGGAACAGTGCGTTGTCAATCATAATAACGGTGGGGGCGGAGCATCAGCGATCGGTGTTCTCATATAACAATACCTGAAACCACGGGAGATCCCCGCTGTGTCATACAAGTGATTTCTGATAATAATCCCTGCTCTGCACTGGTGGTCCCTGGCATGGCAGTCCCATGGTGGTCCCTGGCATGGTGGTCCCTGACTGGTGGTCCCTGACATGGTGGTCTCTGACTGGTGGTCCCTGACTGGGGTTACCTGGCATGGTGGTCCCTGACATGGTGGTCCCTGACAAGTGGCACTGGTGGTCTCTGACATGGTGGTCCCTGACAAGCAGGACTGGTGGTCCCTGACATGGTGGTCCCTGACATTTGGCACTGGTGGTCCCTGACATTTGGCACTGGTGGTCCCTGATATTTGGCACTGGTGGTCCCTGACATTCGGCACTGGTGGTCCCTGACATGGTGGTCCCTGACAAGTGGCACTTGTGGTCCCTGACATTTGGCACTGGTGGTCCCTGACATTTGGCACTGGTGGTCCCTGACATTTGGCACTGGTGGTCCCTGACATTCGGCACTGGTGGTCCCTGACATTCGGCACTGGTGGTCCCTGACATGGTGGTCCCTGACAAGCGGCACTGGTGGTCCCTGACATTCGGCACTGGTGGTCCCTGACAAGCGGCACTGGTGGTCCCTGACATGGTGTCCATATCTGGAATTCAGCTTTAACATGACACATTGGTAGTTTGGCTCTTTCCTATGTATTGAAACACAGTATCCAACACAATAGTAACTGATAATTAGGGTGTGACAGTTATTTTCTTATAGAACAAATTATTATGAAAGGCACAGGAGACTCATACTGGCAAACCAGCAGATGTGTTTATTGGATTATACTAAAAAAAAAAAAAAAAAAAAAAAAAGTTATATCAGGTAATGTCCACATAAGCTGTCTATATTATGTTTTTCTTGATTTATCATATGAAATTGAGGTTATGTTATCCTGACCTGCTTTATCTGGTTACCTGTGATGAGATGACATAGGGTTTTTTTTGGTCTACATCTGTCTTTAGCAAAACCCCTAAAATTCAGATTTCTACATACGATATGCACACCCAAAAAATTATACATAGATAATATACAAGGTGTACATCTCAGCTTGACTGCACATGCCTTTACCAACACCCAGGCACAAAATTTACACTTATCACTGTTAAGAAAATGATTACCTTGCTGTCTACTCATTGCCCCTAATATTGGAACATTACATTTCTGAAAATAAACATCATTATGGCTTTTTGTATGTGATTAAAGGTAGATAGATGTATTACAAGTTTAACTGTCAGACACATCCTGGGCACTGTAAACTGAAGAACAACATCGCCATCATCTGGTACAAAAAAAGAATGTATCTTTCAGCTTAGAGGTGTTCAACTCTGGTCCTCAAAGCCCACTAAAGTTGCCCAAAGGCATGAGATGATTGTCACTTAACTCAGCAAATACAGTAATTATTCTCAGCCTTTGCAGCTTTGTCTGCTCAGCAGATTGTGGGGAAAAAAATGAATATTGGAAACGGATTGTCCCAAGCAATAACTCTAATTTTCCCAAGATGAGACTAACTCCAGGGGTCTGTTATGTGCAAAAAATATTTTGGCTGAAATCATTGTACATGTTTATGGAAATAGTTGTGAAAAATATAATTTGGAAATAGATCTATAGTAAGGGTAATGTTGGACACACACTTGGCAAATTTCTTTCAAATTCAATTGCGTTCAACCACCTTGTGAATGTATAAAAATCAAATGGATCAAGATAGAAATTGCTGGAAAACTGTTGTATACATGGACAGAATAAGACACATTTTCCCCAACTACCTAAATACATACTGTATGTAGCAAGGTCTCTCCGAGTAATCTATGACTTATTGGACAATGCAGGCTAAGACAAGGTTTTTCGTTTTTTGAACTATCCTTTTTTTTTAAATCACCACAGAACACTCCATGTTTTACATTATCAAACAGATGGAAGAGGGTGATCTGAATTATCCTTAACCACCTCAATACCAGGCACTTACACCCCCTTCCTGCCCAGGGCATTTTTCAGCTTTCAGCGCTGTCACACTTTTGCAGCGTACAGACGAACGGAATTTCCCACAACAAATGTTCGATGGGAGCTGGTGGTCGGAAATTCCGACCGTGTGTAGGCTCCATCAGACATTTTTTGCCGGAATTTCCGACAACAAAAATTTGAGAGCTGGTTCTCAAATTTTCCGACGTCAAAATCCGTTGTCAGAAATTCCGACCGTGTGTACACAATTCCGACATACAAAATTCCACGCATGCTCGGAATCAAGGAGAAGAGCCGCACTGGCTATTGAACTTCATTTTTCTCGGCTCGTCGTACGTGTTGTACGTCACCGCGTTCTTGACGTTTGGAATTTCCGACAACATTTGTGTGACCGTGTGTATGCAAGACAAGTTTGAGCCAACATCCGTCGGAAATAAACCCAGGATTTTGTTGTCGGAATGTCCTATAGTCTTGTGCACGGCATAAGAATGACAATTGCGCGGTCATGCTACACTGTAACCATGTGAAATTGTTATCATTTTCTTCACACAAATAGAGCTTTCTTTCGGTGGTATCTAATCACTCCTGGGTTTTTTATTTAATAAAAAGAAGAAAAACACTCATAAGAGAAAAGACAAAAAATGGCTGCACACCCCAGATAAAATTGTCAAAAGAGAGGATTGTCCCCCCCGAGGGGTTTTTTAGCAACCGACAATGATTGAAAAATATACTAGTGTATTTTTCAATCATTGTCGGTTGCTAAAAAACCCCTCATGGGTTTTTTTTTATTTTTTCCTAAAAAAAAAAAGACTATAAATTAAAAAAAAAAAGTTTTTCTTAGTTTCTGTCGGTAAATTTTGTAAATAAGTAATTTTTCTCTTTCACTGATGGGCGCTGATGAGGCGGCACTGATGGGCACTGATAGGCTGCACTGATGGGCACTGATGAGGCAGCACTTATTGGCACTGATTAGCTGGCACTGATGAGGAGGCACGAATATGCCGCACTTATGGGCACTGATAGGTGGCTTGGATATGTGGCACTGATGAGCACTGATAGGCGGCACTGGTGGGCACTAGGCACAGATAGGCGGCACTGGTGGGCACAGATAGGCGGCACTGATGGGCAGCACTGATGAGCATTAATGGGTGGCATTGATTGGCAGCACTGATAGCCAGCACTGACTGGCATGACTAATGGCCACTGATTGCTGGCACTTGTGGGCACTGATTGCTGGCACTTGTGGGCTCAGATTGGTGGCAATTGTGGACACCAGTTGGCACTGATTGCTGGTAGTGGTAGGCAAACATTGCTGGCCCTGGTGGGCACTAATTGTAATCAGGGCACTGATGATCAGTGTCCTGATTACATACCTAGCTGTCCCCTGTGAGGAGATGCCGCTAATCTGCTCTCCTCTCCTCACACTCTGTCAGTGTGAGACAAGGAGCGCCGATTACCTGCATCTCCGTGTTTACATGTGACGGCTGTGAATGGACACAGCCGATCACATGGTTAAAGGGCCGCGGCTGCGGTTCTTTACACAGATCGGGGTCATGCCGTGTTCTAGCAACACGGGCCATGATCGCCGCACTGCGTGTCCCCGGGGGCGCGTGAGAGCGGTCAGTCTGGGAGGCCATCATATGACGTCCACCCAGAACGAGAGCCGCACCGCCCAGCCGTCATATGACGGTGGGCAGACGGCAAGTGGTTAAAGCGTCACTAAACACACATCATAAAAAAACTATAGATAAATGGTGTATTAAATGCTGTTCATACTCACTCAGTCATTATGAGACTTGTTTTCTGTATTCTGAAAAAACTTGGTTGATCCTGTGGCTCTCTTCTGTCCCCAATTCAGCTAGGGTTTTTGCAGCTGTGGTGGCAGCTCTGCATATGCTCAGTTTTCAGCATGAGTTTCTATGCTGAGCATTTCTTCCCTATCACATCTGAGCAGACCATGTGACTATAGAGTCACACATATAGGTATATACACAGCCCACTCCCTCCCTCCTCCTCCATGCCCACTAACCAGCTAAACACAATGGGGGGGGATATTATGTGTCGATTAATGGAGGCTTCACCTCCCCCTTATTACAGGACACAGGCTGGAGGGGCGTGACACAAAATGTGTCTGGCAAAAATCCTCCCACAGATTTGATTTCAAATATATATTTGTATAATAATTTAAAACAGTTTATTGATATTAATTATTTATTTTGACTCTGTATTCCAAAGGCTGTTTTTTATTTTGAACATATGACCAGCAGCAGAGGACTAGAAGCTCCTCCTGCTTATGTTTCCCTACACAAACGTGAGTACACCCCTCACATTTTTGTAAATATTTTATTATATCTTTTCATGTGACAACACTGAAGAAATGACACTTTGCTACAATGTAAAGTAGCGAGTGTACAGCTTGTATAACAGTGTAAATTTGCTGTCCCCTCAAAATAACTCAACACACAGCCATTAATGTCTAAACCACTGGCAACAAAGGTGAGTAAACTCCGAAGTGAAAATGTCCAAATTGGGCCCAAATATTTTGTGTGGCACCATTTTTTCCAGCACTGCCTCTTGGGCATGGAGTTCACCAGAGCTTCACAGGTGGCCACTGGAGTCCTCTTCCACACCTCCATGACGACATCACGGAGCTGGTGGATGTTAGAGACCTTGCGCTTCTCCGCCTTCAGTTTGAGGATGCCCCACAGATGCTCAATAGGGTTTAGGTCTGGAGACATGCTTGGCCAGTCCATCACCTTTACCCTCAGCTTCTTTACCAAAGCAGTGGTTGTCTTGGAGGTGTGTTTGGGGTCGTTATCATGTTGGAATACTGCCCTACGGCCCAGTCTCCGAAGGGAGGGGATCATGCTCTGCTTCAGTATGTCACAGTACATGTTGGCATTCATGGTTCCCTCAATGAACTGTAGCTCCCCAGTGCTAGCATCACTCATACAGCCCCAGACCATGACACTCCCACCACAATGCTTAACTATAGGCAAGGCACACTTGTCTTTCTACTCCTCACCTGGTTGCCGCCACACACGCTTGATACCATCTGAACCAAATAAGTTTATCTTGGTCTCATCACACCACAGGACATGGTTCCAGTACGGCTTCACGTCCTGATTTCTGTACCGAGGATGGCGGCGGCAGCAGCCGAGAGTCGACGGACAGAACAGCTTCGGCTGCCGACATCGCGGGCTCCCTGGACATGTAAGTGTCCATATATTAAAAGTCAGCAGCTGCAGTATTTGTAGCTGCTGGCTTTTAATATTTTTTTTTTCGGCAGACCTCCGCTTTAAGGATTGTAAGCTTTAACATATTCAAAGTTTTTTGGGGGGTTTAAATACAGTTTAAGTCCAAGGTCCTGTCTGCTATTAGAAAGTTGAACCAGGAAACCCTCATGTATAATCCCACATAAACATAACTTTAAGGCCTCTTTCACATGTGCTGGAGTTTCTACCAGCCTCTGAAAAGAGATCCACAGTGGAACGCTTTCAAGAGGGTGATTGACAGGCAGCTGTAAAAGCATATGTTGCCTCCACACCATCTGTTTTAACCCCCCAAAAAATCTGTACCACCATGCAACAACCAAATTAATTACATGAAAAAAATTATTTTAATGAACAAATATTGGTGCTAGGTTCACCTCAATAAAGTGATTCAAAATCTAATATAATGCTAATGTAGCACATATGTGTGTCCATCCAAAAATCAAAATAATTAAAACCAAAATCTAAATATCAAAAAAGTGTATATATAGTGATAACCAATATAAACAAATAAAAGGAAATAAATGCACAATTTACATGCATGAGTGAAAATCAAAAAGTCCATGCAAATTGAATATTAGATATTTCACCCAGAGTTCATTAAGTGCTCTTCTTTAAACACTTTAAACTTTGCCTTCCACCACATCAATTGTGACTGTGAATCAATCCAATGGAACCGCACTCACCACAAGAATATGCCTTGCACTCTCATGCTCGGCATATGCGCTTTGTTAACACCCCACCAGGGTTAAACAGGCTGAGTGAAATTCCTCGATCTCCAGCAGTATTTCAAAAAAGATACGTCTCCAATTTGATATGAAATGAAATAATAAATGTGCCTCCGATAGTGTGATACCGCAAAGAAGGGATTCCGTGAAGAAGTCGATGTGACGAAACATGTCGGGGCGTGGCTATACGGCAACCTAGTCCAACGTGTGACGCTGTGACGCTGTGCGGTGTTCGGACAAGAGATGGGGTTGTTCTGCTGACTGGCTATACGAGTGGAGGGTGAGATTATCAACTGAATCCCGGGTCCGCCGTGACCTTAGTACACCACTTATGCTCAGCTATAGGAATTACTCAGATATGCCTTTTTTTATTGGAATCATGTGAGTGCAACAGTTGAAGATTGTGTGTATGTGTTTTAGTAAAGTATTTTACAGTATCACACTATCGGAGGCACTTTTATCATTTCATGTCAAATTGGAGACGTATCTTTTTTGAAACACTGCTGGAGATCGAGGAATTTCCTTGCCTGTTTAACCCTGGTGGGGTGTTAACAAAGCGCATATGCTGAGCATGAGAGTGCAAGGCATATTCTTGTGGTGAGTGCGGTTCCATTGGATTGATTCACAGTCACAATTGGTGTGGTGGAAGGCAAAGTTTAAAGTGTATAAAGAAGAGCACTTAAAGAGGGAGTCCACCTACATCAACCTAAAAAAAAAAATATTAAAAGCCAGCAGCTACAAATACTGCAGCTGCTGACTTTTAATACATGGCCACTTACCTGTCCCAGGGTCCAGCAAAGTCGGCAGCCGACGCCGATGAATCGCTTGATTCTCGGCAGCTGCCGCCGCGATCCTGGGTAAGGGAATCAGGAAGTGAAGCGTTGCGGCTTCACTTCCCGGTTCCCTACTGCGCATGCGCGAGTCGCGCTGCGCATTGTAACTGGTACCCGTTATCTCCTGGGACCTGTGTGTTTCCCAGGAGACAGCACGGAGGGACAGGAAGAGGCATAGACTCCCGTAGGAGTCTATGCCGGAAGTGGATACAAATACCTGTCTGAGACAGGTATCTGCACCCCCCTCCCCCCTGAAAGGTGCCGAATGTGACACCGGAGGGGGGGAGGGTTCTGAAAAGCGGAAGTTCCATTTTTGTGTGGAACTCCACTTTAAAGAACTCTGTGTGAAATATCTAATATTCAATTTGCATGGACTTTTTGATTTTCACTCATGCATGTTAATTGTGCATTTATTTCCTCTTATTTGTTTATATTGGTTATCACTATATATACACTTTTTTGATATTTAGATTTTGGTTTTAATTATTTGGATTTTTGGATGGACACACATATGTGCTACATTAGCATTATATTAGATTTGGAATCACTTTATTGAGGTGAACCTAGCGCCAATATTTTTTCAGGTTTATTTTATTTTTAGTTGGCAGCTTTTAGGGATATTTATATATAAGAGCGCAGTGGGGTTAAGAACAGGTTGGGTGCGCAGAACTTGTCTACCGTTTGTATACAAATTAATTACATGCAGTTGCAAGGTGGTTGCAGCATGGCCCCATTTACATGAACGTGACATGGGGTATTGTTTTTTCCACTGCTGAACCATGTGTACAACGCTGAGGGGTTGCATGTTATCTTTTAGGTAGAGATGGTTGGGAGGGAGAAGGTGGCAGTAAAACTACCTGTTTTTACGACCCCCCAGAATCTGATGAAGGTAAAGTTGACTATAAAATTAAATAAAAAGAGGACACATAGGATCTACTATTCACAGAGAAATTATGCATTGCAATTTCTGATATATACATACCTCCTAATATTTTGAGATGGAAATGAGGGACACCTACTAGCAAACGTATGTAGGCATAGGACACGCCCCCTACCACACCCCCCTTAAAGGAGAATTAACAAAAAAACAAAAGGTTAATGAAGTCCACAAGAGCTTTTTTTTTTACCACTACTATTCCTTTATATTGGCTTTAAAAATTTACAAATGCAGTCATTTAGAATTTGGATGAAAGGTTTAGCACTGGGAAACACTTTTTGAAAGATAAAAAGTGCATTTTATATACAACTATGAGGATCAGACCAAAATGAGGGACAAATGAGAGGGAAAGAGGGACAGAGGGACATTGCTCCAAATCAGGGACAGTCCCTCGAAATCAGGGACAGTCCCTCGAAATCAGGGACAGTTGGGAGCTATGCATATATAAGCACAGATATATCTGTCTAATAGGAATGTATGAGGATAAGTGCATAGAGATGACAAAGCATTATAAAACAAATTCTGTATATAGTATATACAGAATAGTATGCTATAGTATATACTATTTATATATAAATAATTAGTGCCTAATGTATGAATAAATAAATACACTGTAAAAAAAAACTATATCTGTAGGAATAGTAGACTTTTAAATAAATAAATTATATAGAAAATATTTACGAGATGCAGAAATCACAAGTCCATTGGTGGCCAATGTTAACACATGACCACTAGAGGGAGACAGTGTGCTGTATAAAATGTGATAATGGAGAAAAAATAATGGACAAATGTTTTACAGCAGATTGCAACATAACAGTAATTCTACTGGAGGGTACAATCCAAATATCATAATAAATAATATGTAGCAATTTCTTGGGTACCTTTCTGGTGTGTCTGTCTGTTTTTCAGGTGGACCCCATCGGACCCTCCATTCTACTCTAAGGAGCGGCGGATATAAACTGTCTTGTGTCCATTTACCTTGCCTACCTCCAATCCGGTCCAATCTGCCAAAAACAAACAGAAGGCGACAGTGGCGACTGGTGAACTGAAACTGAAAAATTCTGAAAAAAATAACCCATCAATTGTAGCCTCACTGTGCCCATCAAACGCAGCCACTGTGCCATCAAATGCAGCCACTGTGCCCATCAAATGCAACCACTGTGCCCATCAATTGCAGCCACTGTGCCCATTAATCGCAGCCACTGTGCCCATCAATCACAGCCACTGTGCCATCAAACGCATCCACTGTGCCCATTAATATCAACCACTGTGCCATCAAACGCAGCCACTGTGCCCATCAAATGTAGCTACTGTGCCATCAAACGCAGCCACTGTGCCCATCAAATGCAGCCACTGTGCCATCAAACGCAGCCACTGTGCCCATAAAATGCAGCCACTGTGCCCATAAAATGCAGCCACTGTGCCATCAATTGCAGCCACTGTGTCCATCAAACACAGCCACTGTGCCATCAAATGCAGTCACTGTGCCCATCAAACGCAGCTACTGTGCTATCAAACGCAGCCACTGTGCCCATCAAATGCAGCCACTGTGCCATCAAATGCAGCCACTGTGCCCATCAAACACAGCCACTGTGCCATCAAACGCTGCCACTGTGCCCCATCAAATGCTGCCACTGTGCCCAATCAATTGCAGCCGCTGTGCCCATCAATAGAAGCCACTGTGCCCATCAATTGCAGTCACCGTTCCATCAAACGCAGCCACTGTGCCCATAAAACGCAGCCACTGTGCCATCAATTGCAGCCACTGTGCCATCAATTGCAGCCACTGTGCCCATCAATTGCAGCCATTGTGCCCATCAATTGCAGCCACTGTGCCCATCAAACGCAGCCACAGTGCCATCAAACGCAGTCACTGTGCCCATCAAACGCAGCTACTGTGCTATCAAACGCAGCCACTGTGCCCATCAAACGCAGCTACTGTGCCATCAAACGCAGCCACTGTGCCATCAAACGCAGCCACTGTGCCCATCAAACACAGCCACTGTGCCATCAAACGCTGCCACTGTGCCCCATCAAACGCTGCCACTGTGCCCAATCAATTGCAGCCGCTGTGCCCATCATTAGAAGCCACTGTGCCCATCAAACGCAGTCACGGTGCCATCAAACACAGCCACTGTGCCCATCAAATGCAGCCACTGTGCCATCAAATGCTGCCACTGTGCCCCATCAAACGCTGCCACTGTGCCCCATCAAACGCTGCCACTGTGCCCCATCAAACGCTGCCACTGTGCCCAATCAATTGCAGCCGCTGTGCCCATCAATAGAAGCCACTGTGCCCATCAAACGCAGTCACTGTGCCATCAAACACAGCCACTGTGCCCATCAAATGCAGCCACTGTGCCCTTCAAACACAGCCACTTTGCCCATCAATTGCAGCCACTGTGCCCATCAAACGCAGCCACTGTGCCATCAAACGTAGCTACTGCGCCCATAAAATGCAGCTACTGTGCCATCAAACGCAGCCTCTGTGCCCATTAATAGCAGCCACTGTGCCCATTAATAGCAGCCACTGTGCCCATCAAATGCAGCTACTGTGCCCATTAAAGGTAGCCACTGTGCCATCTAACGCATCCACTGTGCCATCTAATGCAGCCACTGTGCCCATCAAATGCAGCCACTGTGCCATGAAACGCAGCCACTGTGCCCATGAAACGCAGCCACTGTGCCATGAAACGCAGCCACTGTGCCCATCAAATGTAGCTACTGTGCCATCAAACGCAGCCACTGTGCCCATCAAACGCAGACACTGTGCCATCAAACGCAGCCACTGTGCCCATAAAACGCAGCCACTGCGCCTTTAAACGCAGCCACTGTGCCCATCAATTGCAGCCACTGTGCCTATCAATCGCAGCCACTGTGCCCATCAAACGCAGTCACTGTGCCCATTAATAGCAGCCACTGTGCCCATCAAATGCAGCTACTGTGCCATCAAACGCAGCCACTGTGCCCATTAATAGCAGCCACTGTGCCCATCAAAGGTAGCCACTGTGCCATCAAACGCAGCCACTGTGCCATCAAACGCAGCCACTGTGCCATCAAACGCAGCCACTGTGCCCATCAAATGCAGCCACTGTGCCATCAAACACAGCCACTGTGCCCATCAAAACCAGCCATTTTGCCATCAATAGCAGCCACTGTGCCCATCAAATGCAGCCACTGTGACATTAAACACTGCCACTGTGCCCCATCAAACGCTGTCACTGTGCCTCATCAAATGCTGCCACTGTGCCCATCAAATAGTGCCACATCAAATGCTGTCACTTTCCCCATCAAATAGTGCCACATTAAATGCTGTCACCATGCCCATCAAATAGTACCACATCAAACGCAGCCACTGTGCCCATCAAACGCAGCCACTTTGCCATCAAACGCAGCCACTGTGCCCATCAAGCACTGCCACTGTGCCCCATCAAATGCTGTCACTGTGCCCATCAAATGCTGCCACTGTGCCCATCAAATAGTGCCACATCAAATGCTGTCACTGTCCCCATCAAATAGTGCCACATCAAATGCTGTCACCGTGTCCATCAAATAGTGCCACTGTGCTCATCAAACAGTGCCACTGTGACCCTCCCCCCCTCCGCACTCGCCGTCTGCCCAGCACTTACCCTGTCTCTGTAATTGTGCTACCAAAATTAGTATGCGCTGTAAATTGCCTCCAGCATTGCTCCTGTTACTTCATGCTGGAGGCTACCATTTTGTTAACCACTTCCGGACCGCCCACTGTCATTATACGTCGGTACTTTGAAGGAGGATATTGTTGTTATGGCAGCAGCTAGCTGCCATAACCCTGGTATCCTCTTCTTTAGTGAGCGGTCCGGTTTAAGATAAAAGTGGTCTCTGCGGCGGATTCGCCGCGTGATGACTTTTATCGGTGGCGGGAGAGGGGCCCTCCACCGCTTACTGGAGCAGTCGGCAGCGGTGGAGGCGATGGGATGTTACCCCTTGCTGGGTATGGAGACGAGTGAGGGGAAGATGGCCTCCACCCGTCTCCATAACATTGCAGGGCGGAAGCGATGTCAAAACGTCACTTCCGCCCATATCTCTTAAATGGCTGTTTTTTGTTTCATTTTTTTAAATGACAATTTTTTTTTTAATTGCATTTTAGTGTAAATATGAGATCTGAGGTCTTTTTGGCCCCAGATCTCATATTTAAGAGGCCCTGTCATGCTTTTTTTCTATTACAAGGGATGTTTACATTCCTTGTAATAGGAATAAAAGTGACACAATTTTTTTTTTTTTTTAAAAACAGTTTAAAAATAAAAGGTAAAATAAATAAGAATTAATTAAACAAAAATTTTGCTCGCATGCAGAAGCGAATGCATATGTGAGTAGCGCTCGCATATGAAAACGGTGTTCAAACCACACATGTGAGGTATTGCCGCGATCGTTAGAGCGAGAGCAATAATTCTAGCCCTAGACCTCTTCTGTAACTTAAAACATGCAACCTGTAGAATTTTTTAAACGTTGCCTATGGAGATTTTTAAGGGTAAAAGTTTGTCGCCATTCCACGAGCGGGCGCAATTTTCAAGCGTGACATGTTGGTTATTAATTTACTCGGCATAACATTATCTTTCACAATATAAAAAAAAATTGGGCTAACTTTACTGTTGTCTTATTTTTTAATTTTTTCCAAAAAAAGTGTGCTTGTAAGACCACTGCGCAAATACGGTGTGACAGAGAGTATTGAAACGACCGCCATTTTACTCTCTAGGGTGTTAGAAAAAAAATGTATAATGTTTGGGGGTTCTAAGTAATTTTCTAGCAAAAAAAAAAACCGAGGCGACCTGCACACGACTGCCGGGGCGACTTGCAAGACGACTTCTGTATAGAAGTCTATGCAAGTCGCCCCCAAAGTAGTACAGGAACCTTTCTTCTAAGTCAGAGCGACTTGCGTCGCTCCGATTAGAACGGTTCCATTGTACAGAACGGGAGGCGACTTGTCAGGCGGCTAGGTCGCCTGACAAGTCGTCCCAGTGTGAACGGGCTCTTAGTGGTTAAAGCTCAAAGCCCCAGCAGTAAATTATAAACGAGACTAAACCCATCGATTAACCGGTTTCATAAAACAGTTTGATTTGAGTGTCCTCAACCAAACTGTCAAACCACCAGATGGCTGGTGTCCTAACTAATCACATATGCAGCACCATGGCAGTTGCAGATCAAACTGAAGCAGTTTCCTTGGCTGTAAAAGATAGGAGGGTTTTATTCAGCAGATTGGTCTCTACCAACTCAGCAGTGCTTAAAAATGCCTAAAAATGAAGAGCAACTGAGCACGTGCAGAGCAGGGTGAGACAGTGTAATACTGGATTTTACACAGTATAGGCACTTATTTGTAATGTTTTACATAGCTATACCCGCAAAAGGGGCCAGCCTGAAGTGATCTAGCAGGACTTCATTTTCTCACTAAACTTTCACTTTAGACCCCTTTCACACTGAGGTGGTTTTCAGGTGTTTTAGCTCTAGAAATAGCCTCTAAATAACGCCTGAAAACCACCTCACATTCATTTCAATGTGTCTTTTCACACTGGGGCGGTGCGCTTGCAGAACATGAAAAAAAGTCCTGCAAGCAGCGTCTTTGGGGCGGTGTAGGAGTGGTGAATACAGCGCTCCTCCACGCCCCTGCCCATTGGAATGAATGGGCAGTGCTGTCGAAGTGCCACAAAACTGGCGTATTAACCCTTTCCTCGGCCGCTAGCGGGGGTTAAAAGCCCCCCCCCCGCTAGCAGCTGAAAAAGGCTGCTATAACAGCAGTAAAGCGCTGCTAAAACTAGCAGCGATTTACCGCTAACGCTCCCTCACCACCCCAATGTGAAGGGGGTCTTAAGCTTTGACAATAAAACCTGGAAGCTGATTGGCTAACATGCACAGTTGCACCAGATTCTAAGGCGCCTTTCACACGGACGGCTGTTCTGCCGCAGTTAAAAGCATATATGTTCTATGAAATTCAAGACTCCAGGCACGGCGATCAGCTGCATTTGTACAGTGAGATTACCTGCGTTTACATGCGGCTGCGTTTACATGCGTTTAGAACATTCTTGCCATTTCTGATGTGCTTCCTGTTGCTTTTCTTTCCTTGTTGCCGCTGCTATCCGCAGGAGAAATAGTACACTGCGTTTACCTGCAGTTATGTGCGGATAGCTGCGCTAAATCGCTCCTGGACGCAGTCAATTCTATCAATTCTATCCGCACCAAACCGCATGTAACTAAATCGCAGCTAAACGCAGTGTGTGAATGGGGCCATAGGAAAGCATTGTGTGCTTTTAGCTGCGGTAGAAAACTAGAAAATCCGCAGATAAAAGCACAATTCTATCCGTCCGTGTGAAAGGGGCCTAAGTGCTACAGTTTTAGTAAATCTCCTCCATTGTGTATACAAAAACGAATTGTACTGAAAATATACTGAAAATATGGGATTGATAAAGAATTGTGCAACATAATAATTGGAAGCTATCATCTTTTTCTTCTGCAAACCCTCTGCTTTTAGAAAATATAATATTTGTGGGAGTTTCAGTCATTTTTAGGGCAAAGCTGCACATTTAAACATGTCTGAGGGAAATAGAGAAAGGAATCCACCACACAAAGGGTTACGTTGTTTCCTGAACAGTGCAGTCCCCGCCTATTCATCCGTGGCAGCCAATCAGGGACCTGATGTCATGTCTGCAGACTACATGCTTTCCTACTGGTGGCTGAGCGGAGGGTCACGAGGGCAGTTCTCTAACGATGATTGGTGGGAGCGTCTAGCTGTATTTCCAAGATAGGACATTACAAGGAGCTGGCTGTCACAGGCAGGTAATTGGAGTGTTCATTCATTATATGGAAAGATGGTTGTGTTGTAAGGACTGCAGTCATTAGCAGCACTCGACATTCTCTGTATAGTCTTCATTGTATAACCCTGGGCTTCAGACATGTGTACAGTCACAGCACCTCAGGCTTCCATATCTAAGGCGTTGTAATGCTTCTATGTGGCTCACTCACACTGTGCCAACACCCATATGTAGCACCAATCAATAGTGAAGCCCTTTATCCAATTATAGAAGAAAAAAACTACTAAATGATAAAGTGAAAATGTTCTATTTTTTTTTTTAACCACTTAACTTAACCACATTAACTCCAGAAGATTTTACACCCTTCATGACCAGGCTATTTTTTGCTGTTAAGCATGGCGCTACTTTAACCTCTTGCCTACCGGGCAATTTTACCACCTTCATGCCCAGGCCAGCCTTCAGCGCTGTCACACATTGAATGACAATTGTGCGGTCATGCTACACTGTACCAAAAATACATTTTTATCATTTTTTTTTAGACAGATAAAGCTTTCTTTTGTTGGTATTTAATCACTACTGGGGTTTTTATTTTTTGTTAAACAAAGAAAAACAGTCTGAAAATTTTGAAAAAAAACAAAACGTTTTCTTAGTTTCTTTTATAAAATTTTATAAAAAAATAATTTTTCATCTTCACTGATGTGCGCTGATAGGCAGCACTAATGGGCACTGATGAGATGGCACTGATGGGTACTGATAGGCAGCATTGATGAGGAGTCACTGACAGGCACCACTGACGGGCACTGACAGGCATCAGTGATAGGCACTAAAAGGCATCACTGATGCACAAATGATGGGCACTGAAAGGCATTACTGATGGGCACTGAAAGGCATCACTGATGGACACTGACAGGCATCACTGATGGGCACTGACAGGCATCAGTGATAGGCACTAAAAGGCATCACTGATGCACAAATGATGGGCACTGAAAGGCATTACTGATGGGCACTGAAAGGCATCACTGATGGACACTGACAGGCATCACTGATGGGCACTGACAGGCATCACTGATGGGCACTGACAGGCATCACTGATGGGCACTGACAGGCATCACTGATGGGCACTGACAGGCATCACTGATGGGCACTGACAGGCATCACTGATGGGCACTGACAGGCACCACTGACAGGCATCAGTGATAGGCACTAAAAGGCATCACTGATGCACAAATGATGGGCACTGAAAGGCATTACTGATGGGCACTGAAAGGCATCACTGATGGGCACTGACAGGCATCACTGATGGGCACTGACAGGCATCACTGATGAGCACTGACAGGCATCACTGATGGGCACTGACAGGCATCACTGATGGGCACTGACAGGCATCACTGATGAGCACTGACAGGCATCACTGATGGGCACTGAAAGGCATCACTGATGGGCACTGAAAGGCATCACTGATGGGCATTGAAAGGCATCACTGATGGGCATTGAAAGGCATCACTGATGGCCATTACTGATGGGCACTGACAGGCATCACTGATGGGCACTGACAGTCATCAGTGTTGAGCACTGACAGGCATCACTGATGGGCACTGAAAGGCATCACTGATGGGGCAACTGATGGGCATTGTAAAGCATTACTGATGGGCACTGAAAGGCATCACTGATGTGCACTGAAATGCCTCACTGACGGGGCAACTGATGGGCATTGTAAAGCATTACTGATGGGCACTGAAAGGCATTACTGACAGACATCACTGATGGGCACTGACAGGCATCACTGATGGGCACTGACAGGCATCACTGACAGGCATCACTGATGGGCACTGAAAGGCATCACTGAGGAGCACTGACAGGCATCACTGATGGGCACTGAAAGGCATTACTGATGGGCATCACTGATGGGCACTGGCAGGCATCACTGAGGAGCACTGACAGGCATCACTGAGGAGCACTGACAGGCATCACTGAGGAGCACTGACAGGCATCACTGAGGAGCACTGACAGGCATCACTGAGGAGCACTGACAGGCATCACTGATGGGAATTACCGATGGGCACTGACAGGCATCACTGATGGGAATTACCGATGGGCACTGAAAGGCATTACTGATGGGCACTGACAGGATTCACTAATGAGCACTGACAGGCATCACTGACGGGCACTGGCAAGCATCACTGATGAGCACTGACAAGCATCACTGATTGGCACTACCGATGGGCACTGAAAGGCATCACTGATGTGCACTGAAATGCATCACTGATGGGGCAACTGATGGGCACTAACAGGCATCACTGATGGGCACTGACAGGCATCACTGATGGGCACTGACAGGCATCACTGATGGGCACTGACAGGCATCACTGATGGGCACTGACAGGCATCACTGATGGGCACTGACAGTCATCACTGTTGAGCACTGATGGGCACTGACAGTCATCCCTGATGGGCACGGAAAGGCATCACTGATGGGCAACTGATGGGCACTGACAGGATTCACTAATGAGCACTGACAGGCATCACTGACGGCACTGAAATGCATCACTGATAGGGCAACTGATGGGCACTGACAGGCATCACTGATGGGCACTGACAGGCATTTGATTGTACAATCAAAATGTAACTTGCTTGGTGAGCTTTAGGTTGATAGTAAAGAGACTGTGTGGTTAGATTGTAACCTGTATGGGGAGCCTTGAGATGGCTTTGATAAACCATCGATTTTCTCTTGTGATAGGAATAATCGATCTATAATCAACAACAGGGATATGATCTCAGGCGTGTTTGAATACTAGTTGGAACCCACCTGAGCTATCCTGTCAGAAAACTTTCACTGTACTAGGCTAATCATAAGCAGGGGAGGAGCCACAATTCTACGTAGGGCCACTTCACAACCCATAAGAGACAGCTGCCCTCCTGGTGATGTCAGAAGAAGATGGTGGTGCAGGACCAGGGGGTGCTGTGCTGAAAAGGGGGATCCCTACAGAACATCACTGCATCACCAGGATTGTGAGTAAGCTTTTGAGAAAGAACCCAGCTATACAGATAAGAGGGAATAAGGAAAAACAGGCAGTGAAGGCAGGAGTCCTTTTTAAATTTTCTGTTGTCTTTATGTAAAACGTGAGTGTCAATATAGTTACCTTTCCAGCAGCTCGTGTCTTGAAATGCTGGCGCTTTATTGGCCACTGCAAACATTCGACAAGTTGAATGGGTCAAATACCTGTTACCCTTCCTTCCAAAGAGCTTGTACGTCCTGTAGTGTGAACAAGGCAGCGGGAGAAACCACAACATGCAGCGGGGGGAGTGTGTACTCTACTCGCCAGAAAGAACAATAGTTGCAGCAAGAAAGATATAATGATGCTCTGGTGTCTCCATTTTAAAACTGTCAGATGTAATGTAAACATTTATTAATAACTCTCAACAGTAAATTGTGTATGTGTATATATATATATATATATATATATATATATATATATATATATATATATATATATATATATATATATATATATGTGTATGTGTGTGTGTGTGTGTGTGTGTGTGTATATATATATATATATATATATATATATATATATATATATATATATATATATATATATATATATATATATATATATACACACACATTTGTTAGCAGGTATGTTACTGTATAGAGGTGACCCTATAGTGACAGGGTCACTTTAAAGTCACCCAAACAGAATTTGGAGGATTGCAATCACATGACAAGCAGAGGAGCTCAGAATGAGGCTTGGTTCTGGAAGGGAGCCACAAGGTAACTCAGAGTGAGGCTTGGTTTGGAAAGAGCCCAGTAGAGGAACTAATATTGAGGCTTGGCTCTGGAAGAGAAGGAGGAATTGATTAGAGGAAAGGATACACCACGCCGGGGAGGTCGCTGGATGTGTAATGTTGTTGAAGTAAGTGTGCTGTCTGAAGGACACTGGTCTGATCTGCTGTAAGGTTCTGTGGATCTGTATTATCATTTACCAGTTTTCTTTATCAATGCCTTGTATAGGTTTGAAAAAGGTGCTTGTCTCACCAAATGCAGCAAATCTTCTATCCTCAAAATGATGTGCATGGTTTTAGATGTTCTTTTCAGGTATTGTTGGTGTTAATATTATTATTTTTTCCAGAGAAGCTGGTAATATATATATATATATATATATATATATATATATATATATATATATATATATATATATATATATATATATATATATATATATATATATATATATATACACATATTCCAACCACAATAAAAAACAATACGGTTTTTCCTCTAAGTTAAATACTTTCTGTGAAATTGACCTAACAGCGGGGAAAGTATAATATAACATAAACGGAAATTGGAGTGCCATACCACTGCTAAGTGGTTTAAATACAACTTTATATCAATAAAAATCAGGGGGACAATCCAAAAAGTAACCAATGTGTTTCAGGGGTCAAAGAGTGCCCCCTTCATCAGGGCTAGAAAAAAACATATTGACATCTCCACATCAATCTGATATTAATACAATATCCCCACCTCAGGGTCATATTTAAAACCAAATAACCAATACTATTGGAAGTCTAAAATTCATGTCAGGTGACATTGAATAGATAATATACAAAAAAAACAGACAAATGTGGGAACATGAATAATAACCCATACCATTCCATCTATTGGGTAAAAATTAGGGTTGCACCGATACTAGTATCGGTATTGGTATCAGTGCCGATACAGAGTATTTGCACAAGTATCGGTACTCGTGCAAATGCACCGATACTTTCAGGCTCGGTTCTTTGAGCTGTCAGTGGGGATAAACAAATGTTCCTCAGTTTAACCCCTTATTAACCCTTAATGTACTCTAATCAGCCTTAATTAACTCCCTATTTTTCTCCATTTAATTATTATTTTCCTGCTTTTTTTTTTTTATTTTGTTCACGTCTATTTTATAAACGATAAACAATTAAAACTTTTATTTTGTTTGCTTTGTTAGTGAATATTTTCACACATATATATTAACATATATTTAAACATTTCACATTCAAAAAGCGCAAAATTAAAAAAACAAAATCAATTTATTTCATTTGTAAGTGACTTTTTAATGCCTTGTGCCATTGCTGACAGCTGAAGTGTAAACAAAACAGTTGCGGTAGGTATCGGTAATTGGTATCGGCGAGTACTAAAAAAAAGTATCGGTACTCGTAAAAAAAATGGTATCGGTACATCCCTTGTAAAAATACATTTGAACATTTACCCTCCTCTGGACCACACTAATATACCCACCTCCCTTACAAATATGGGAGCCCTTACAGTATGTGTTAACCAGAGATCCGTGTTTCATCACCTGGCACTTTGAAGTATTGATACTAATCATCATTTCTCAATAGAATGCATTAAGATATAAAAAAAAAACTGCTGCCTTCACAGCCACTTTAATAATTAAAATGCATTCAGAATAAAATATAGACCTAATGATAATAAATGTTTAAAAATTAATAAAATATATCAAAAACTATACTATAACAAAGATATAGTATCTCACAAAAGTGAGTACACCCCTCACATTTTTGTAAATATTTTATGATATCTTTTCATGTGACAACACTGAAGAAATGACACTTTGCTACAATGTAAAGTAGTGAGTATACAGCTTGTATAACAGTGTAAATTTGCTGCCCCCTCAAAATAACTCACAGCCATTAATGTCTGAACAGCTGGCAACAAAAGTGAGTAAAAACAAAATATAGGTGTCTTGCGAGCCACAGATTTTTTAACAAAAGTGAGTACACCCCTAAGTGAAAATTTCTAAATTGGGCCCAATTAACCATTTCCATCCCCAGTGTCATGTGATTAATTAATGTTAAGGTCTCAGGTGTGAATGGGGAGCAGGTGTGTTAAATATGGTATTATCGCTCTCACTCTCTCATACTGGTCACTGGAAGTTCAACATGGCACCTCATGGCAAAGAACTCTCTGAGGATCTGAAAAAAGATTGTTGCTCTTCATAAAGATGGCCTAGGCTATACGAAGATTGCCAAGACCCTGAAACTGAGCTGCAGCATGGTGGCCAAGACCATACAGCGCAGTGGTAATCAACCCTGTCCTCAGGGCCCACTAACAGGCCAGGTTTTATGTATTACCTTGGGGGAGATGCAGATTAGAATACTGCAGTCACTGAGCAGCAAATCATATCACCTGTGATGTATTTCAATTATCTTGCAAACCTGGCCTGTTAGTGGGCCCTGAGGACAGGGCTGATGACCACTGATACAGTGGTTTGACTCAGAACAGGCCTCGCCTTGGTTGACCAAAGAAGTTGAGTGCACGTGCTCAGCGTCATATCCAGAGGTTGTCTTTGGGAAATAGACATACGAGTGCTGCCAGCATTGCTGCAGAGGTTGAAGGGGTGGGGGGTCAGCCTGTCAGTGCTCAGACCATACGTTGCACACTGTATCAAATTAGTCTGCATAGCTGTGGTCCCAGAAGGAAGCCTCTTCTAAAGATGTTGCAGAAGAAATCCCGCAAACAGTTTGTTGAAGACTAAGGACATGGATTACTGGAACCATGTCCTGTGGTCCAAAGAGACAGGATAAACTTATTTGGTTCCGATGGTGTCAAGCATGTGTGACGGCAACCAGGTGAGGAGTACAAAGACAAGTGTGTCTTGCCTACAGTCAAGCATGGTGGTGGGAGTGTCATGGTCTGGGGCTGCATGAATGCTGCCGGCACTGGGGAGCTACAGTTCACTGAGGGAACCATGAATGCCAACATGTACTGTGACATACTGAAGCAAAGCATGATCCTCTCCCTTCGGAGACTGGGCCACAGGGCAGTATTCCAACATAATGACCCCAAACATACCTCCAAGACGACCACTGCCTTGCTAAAGAAGTTGAGGGTAAAGGCGATGGACTGGTCTAACATGTCTCCAGACCTAAACCCTATTGAGCATCTGTGGGAAATCCTCAAATGGAAGGTGGAGGAGCGCAAGGTTTCTAACATCCACCAGCTCCGTGATGTCATCATGGAGGAGTGGAAGAGGACTCCAGTGGCAACCTGTGAAGCTTTGGTGAACTCCATGCCCAAGAGGGTTAAGGCAGTGCTGAAAAAAAATGGTGGCCACACAAAATATTGACACTTTGGGCCAAATTTGGACATTTTTACTTATGGGTGTACTCACTTTTGTTGCCAGCGGTTTAGACATTAATGGCTGTGTGTTGAGTTATTTTGAGGGGACAGCAAATTTACACTGTTATACAAGCTGTACACTCACTGCTTTACATTGTAGCGAAGTGTTATTTCTTCAGTGTAGTCACATGAAAAGATATAATAAAATATTTACAAAAATATGAGGGGTGTACTCACTTTTGTGAGATACTGTATATGAAAGATGGTTAAATGCCCCGTTATGTCTAGGGGATCGGAAAAAGCAGCTTTGCTTACCCTCCATTCCCACAGATGCCCCTGCATTGCAAAACTAGTTCCTATGGCCTCTTTTCCCCTGTTCTCCAGCAGGCCATGGTCCTCTGACATCATTAAGACATAGCCCTACATTAGGCATGAGGGCACTGATGAACAGTCCACCACTGGAGCATAGGAAAGCACCATCTCCCAAAAAAGCAGAGTATTAGGTGATTATAACTGCTTTTCCCATCCCATCGACCTAAACGAGCATTTAACCCATGCAGTGCAGAAACAGCCCCACTTCAAGGGAGAATTTTTGCTTTATCCCAGAAATTGACTTTAAAGGAAAAGTACAGCCAAAACTATTTTCTATAGCGATACTTCTCCTATGGATCACAGGAGTGCAGTTCATTCTACACTCCTATGACCTGTTTTCAGCCAACAGTGGGCTCAAGCCTGCTTTTGGCTGATGTCACAGAGCCCATCCAGGCTCTGGAAAGATCCCGACTATATGGTCAGGATCCACCCAGAAGCCTGGACCAGCACCTGGCTCAGCCTGCTTTTGGCTGATGTCACAGAGCCAATCCAGGCTTTGGGAAGATCCTGACTATATGGTCAGGATCCACCCAGAAGCCTGGACCAGCACCTGGCTCAGCCTCTCAGCAATCTGCCAAGAGCCTGAGCCAGCCGCCCCCCCCTCCACAGCCCAGCGCTCCAGTGAGCCCTGGAGGGGAGAGCAGAAGGCTGGAGACTGATAGTCACGGCTCTCTGTTCAGAGTGGGGGGGTAGGACTGAGCGATCAGCAGTCTTTGATCACTTAGTTCTCACTACAGAGCCAGCAGGGGACAGATACAGCATCGGATCCATGCTGTATCCACCTAGGTGAGTATATAGATTTTTTTTTTCAAATACTGTGAAATCATGATTATTAGTATAACTGTGCCAGGGTATTCCCACTTTGCTTTCCCGGCAGCTAAACTTCCACTTGCAACAGCCAGAATTGACAGTTCACAATAGGTGGGGCAGGTGCAAGATTTTGTCAGCTGTGGGCAAATGAGGCTGCCCAGAAAATGAACTGGTGGGCTTATGAAAGATTGTGCTAGCTTTAGGAACAAAGGGCTTTGGCAAAGACTGAAGCATTCTTACTGTGCATCTAGAATCAATTGGAGAAATTATGTTTATAGGTAATATTTTAGAATCAAATATGCTGAGTAAGTTATAGTGCAAAGATGTGATGTGTCTTTAACACAGTTTTAACGATCATTAATACATTCTTAACCATTTGACTACCAAGAACATGTTGTTTAAAATTTGTAAGTGAGCTTGCAGTTTTAAGAATGAATCTTTCAACTCTTGTCTAAGCCCTGCAATGGCATGTTCACTATAAAGTGGAGTTCCACCCAAAAGTGGAACCTCCACTTATCTGCTCCCCCCTCCCCTTCGATGCCGGTGCCACATTTGGCATCTTTCAGTGGGGAATGGGTACCTGTTTTTGACAGGTACCCTTCCCACTTCCGGGAAATTGCGGCGCTGTCCCTCGGAAGTTCGGTCCCCCTCCTTCTTCCTTCACCGCCGAGCCAGTTAGAAAGCGCTTCGCGCATGCGCAGTAGGGGGCCAGCTGTGAAGCTGAAAGACTTCACTACCAGTTTCCCTTACTAGGAATGGTGGCGACAGCACCCGGGAGGCGATCCGAAAATCGGCTGTGGTGCCGACATCGCGGGCTCCTTGACCAGGTACGTGTCCATGTATTAAAAGTATGTGTAGCTGCGGACATTTTTTTTCCCCTGGCGGAACTCCACTTTAAATTCTAAATTAAAAAAAATAAAGGTCTAGAGCAGAGGTGTCAAACTCAATTTCATTTGGGGCTGCATCAGCATTATAGTTGTCCTCAAAGGGCCATTTGTATTTGTGAGATTATATAAATTCACGCAGGCCTTTTTTTCCTCAGAGAAAGTGGCCTAACTGCAGTGGGAGGATCTTAAAGGGGCAATAAATACCCAAAGTGCGTTATATGTGGAGTTCAGGGGTGTGCTACATAGAGAGTGCAGTGTTCAAGGATTCGCTACATACAGAGTACAGAGGTCAGGGGTTCTCTACATACAGAGTGCAGAGTTCAGGGGTGCCCTACATACAGAGTTCAGGGGTGCTCTAAATACAGAGTTCAGGGGTGCTCTAAATACAGAGTTCAGGGGTGCTCTAAATACAGAGTTCAGGGGTGCTCTATGCGCAGAGTGCGGAGTTTATAGGTGCGCTACGTGCAGAGTTCAGGGGTGCGCTACGTGCAGAGTTCAGGGGTGCGCTACGTACAGAGTGCAAAGTTCAAGGGTGCACTACGTGCAGGATTCAGGGGTGCTCTACGTAGGCAGAAAAGTTTTTATTGAGCTTACAAAAGCTAAAACATAAAGGGGTTGTAAAGGTAAATTTAAAAAAAAAAAAAAAAAATAACAAACATGTTATACTTACCTTCACTGTGCAGCTCGTTCTGCACAGAGTGGCCCCGAACCTGGTCTTCTGGGGTCCCTCGGCGGCTGTTTCAGTTCCTCCCCGCAAGCATTAACCACCTTTAATGCGAGCTCCCTCGCACGGTGGTGAGTGCTTGTGGGCGCGCTCCCGCGATACAGCCGGCGGCTATAGCCGCTCGCTGTATCACTCGGCCCCGGCGCGCCGCGTCATCGGATGTGATTGACAGCAGCGCGAGCCAATGGCTGCGCTGCTTTCAATCCATCCACTGCAGCCAATCAGCGACCAGGCTGAGCTGCAATGGAGATGACGAGAACGAGCAGCGGAGATTCGAGGCGTCAGGTAAGTAAAACGGGGGGGCTGGGGGCGGCGGTATTGTCAAAAGTTTTTTCACCTTAATGCATAGAATGCATTAAGGTGAAAAAATGTTTACCTTTACAACCCCTTAAGGTTCAGGTGCCAGATAACAAATAGCAAGTATTAACAACTATAACTATAGCAACAAGTATAAAAATATTGCTTGCCCATCATTTTTGTGGAAATTTTCCATCATCTTTTAAAATTTAGAAACATTATAAGCTGGGGGGGCTGCTTGCCAAGGACCACTCAGTTCCAAATACAAGAAAAAAACGAATCTTTTGTGTTTACTTCCACTTTAACCAACCATCAGATTTGGAAAACCATGCCATCATCTCTGTCATGGATGTAACACAAAGTGGAGTTAATTTACTAAAACTGGAGAGTGCAAAATATTTTTCTCTCAAAGCTTAAATGAACAAGCTAAAGTTAGAAGCTGATTGGCTACCATGCCCAGCTGCACCAGATTTTGCACTCTCCGGTTTTAGTAAATCAACCTATGTGTGTCAGTCATTTTTTGCCAAGCAACATACATGTAGTTGTTCTATCCTTAACTGTTTCATATATATATATTAGTGCATTACACTAGTCAGGAGCTTCATTCATTGTCAGCATATCCAAAACTGCTTTCATATGGCCATTGAGTGGGATTTGTGCCTAATAAAATCTGAATTTCAGCATCGGGCTACCCAAGGGTGTGGGGGTATTGGCACTATCTTTATGAGAGTATAAATACCCTTAGGGAAACCACTCACATCTACTGGAAACTGAAATATCATTAAGGGGTAGACTTGGGTTTATGAGATGTGTACTATTAGTAAAATTGTAAAGGTTATAAAGCCCAGCCGCACCCAAACTAAAAAAATGTAATGCCTCATCGCGTCAAATAAAATCTTTGTGTATTTCTCCATTTTCCCCCAACTTGGCAGGGCCATTTTGCACTGGTATAAAGTTCTCTTTATTGTGACGGTGGAAGTTTCCAGCTATTTTCCTACCCTGTAGTAGACTTCGATAAACTGTCTGTATGTAATAAGCAGGTTACACTGCTAGGTTTAAATGACTTTTTTCTTACCTAAAATGTATTTGCGTATTTTTTTTATTGCATGGTTCTGTGTTCTATTTATTTCAACCAAATTTATTTTTTAATCAATGGTTACATTTGCTACAGTTTGGTTTACCCATACTACACAAAACTAAGGATGGCCAAATTTGGAATACTGAATGGCAGGGTTACATTTCTGTAAATGATTACACACATATTTTATTTACCTCTACTAAGCCATGTTGAATTTCTTGATCTTTTACAGGTCTATTTTTCTTGAGTCCTGAAAAAAAATGGTATGTAAAAGCTCCACTTACATCTCTGTGTGAATATTCCTCACTTTGCTTGGCTGGATCAAATAATGGGTTATCTTAGGTTCTTAGTAAAATAGTTTTGTCTTCTGTACTTAGTGAGTCAGTATTTAGTTGATGCAGTCCATGCTACCCCAGTTCTGTCTAACATGCCACCTGGTGGTTTCAAATGGTACATATGAAAATATATAAGAATGTATATATTTCAGTAAAAAACATACTGTACATTTTCTTTTAATATGGTCAGTTAGAGTGATTGTAAACAATAAAAACATTCCATTCAGTTTAAAATAGAAATGAAAGGCAAAACGTGTATAGATATAACATTATACAGTCCATTCCTTTTTTCCCTTTATTATAAGTGATCACATTCCCTCTATTCTCAGCTGCATAAAAGCTGCGGGAGGAGAAACAACAGTACACTGATCTTCCCTATGAAAGGCTGTGCAGGGGGGGGGGAGCGTGTCAGGACAAGTCTGATCATTGGTGGAGAGCAGGATGACTTCCCGACACAGCTAGAGAACTGACCACGATGTGTTCTCTTGCCTAGTATGGTCAGTTTTTAATAGGAAAGCAGAGGGACAGGCAAGAAACACCGGGATTTTACACAAAGGAGGCAATACAAAGAGACCAGGATACTTTCTCATACAAGTACATGGTACAGCAGACACATATCAGGAATATGAAAGGTTGGGGTAACAAATGCTTTTAGCTTTGTTTATTGAACAAATCACAGCTAAACCTTTATTTCTAGCATGGGCGAGTTAAAGTAAAGACTACGCTGGAACAGCAGGAGGCGAAACGGAAAGAGAGAGAAAAGAAGCTAGAGCTGTATGTGAGTGCCACTCAGGCTGCATTGAACAAGGTAGGAACCTTTACTGTTTTGTAATTATTAGGGTTCATATACACTGGTGCTAAAATTATATTAAACAGAGAACACTTACTGTAGTGGCCGAAAACAAAGTACTGTGGACTGATGGTAAATTTTGCAGCAAAAGCAGGTTTTGTTATTTTATCTTTTAACCGCTTGCTGACCAGCCGGCGTAATTTTACTACAGCAGGTCGGCACAATCCCACAAACCGTCGTAGCTATACGTCAGCTCGCGGGATCGGGATAGCAGGTGCTGCACTGCGAGGGTGCCGATGCTCGTGGCCAATGGTCGCGATGACCGCCGGCCACGAACACGAGGGACAGAACACGGAAGTGTGTGTAAATCTCTGTTCTGAAAGGAGTGACAGATCTTGTGTTCCTATTAGCTAGGAACCACGATCCGTCACTTCCTCTAGTCAGTCCCCTCCCCCTTCAGTTAGAATCACCTCCCAGGGAACACAGTTAACCCCTTGATCGCCCCTTAGTGTTTATCCCTTCCCTGCCAGTGACATTTTTACAGTAATCAGTGCATTTTTATAGCACTGATCGCTGTATAAATGCCAATGGTCCCAAAATGGTATCAAAAGTGTCCGATGTGTCCGCTATAATGTCGCAGTCCCGATAAAAATCACAGATCGCCGCCATTACTAGTGAAAAAAAAAAACAAACCAATCAATATACGCTTATTGCAATTTTTTTTTTTTTTTACTAAAAATATGTAGAAGTATACATATCGGCCTAAACTGAGAAAAAATTAGCTTTTTTCAAAATTGTCGCTCTTTTTTTGTTTATAGCGCAAAAAATAAAAAACGCAGAGACAATCAAATACCACCAAAAGAAAGCTCTATTTGTGGGAAAAAAAGGATGTCAATTTTGTTTGGGTGCAACGCCGCAGGACTGCGCAATTGTCAGTTAAAGCGACGCAGTGCTGAATCGCAAAAAATGGCCTGATCGTTCAGCAGCCAAATTTTCCAGGGCTGAAGTGGTTAATGGGCTATTCCCTTTTATCTTGTTACTATTGACTGGAGTTCTGCTTTCATTTTTACATTTCACAACTTGATTAAAAGGTATATTTTGTGCTTTAACTATGTTGCAACAGTGATAACATAAAGCTTCCAGTGTAGGCAGCTTAAAGTGATAAAGTCTCCAGTTTTCTCTACCTAAAATACAAAAGGATGTTATACACACCTGCTCTGTGCAAGGATATTGCACAGAGTGGCCCCGAACCTCCTCTTATGGAGTCCCCTGCCAGCGCTCTCCACTCCTCTTCTCTGTGTACCCTCATAGCAAGATGCTTGCTATGGGGGTACACATGTGGACACGCTCCCTGGCCAGACTGTGCGTGTCTACAGAAACACATAGCATAGCTCGGCTATGATTGACAGCAGCAGCAGCAGCCAGTGGCTTCTACTGCTGCTTTCTGTGCTTGGGGAGAGGGAGAGAAGACAACCACTGCTGCAGATGGGCACAGCACTGGATCGATACAGGACTTGGGTAAGTATTTTTGGGAGGAGGGGGGAAGCAGCTAGTGGAAATTATATTTTACCTTAATGCAGGTAATGCCTTTTGGCTTTAAAACCACTTGAAGTTTTTTTTTAGTGATATATTGGTGGACCTAACCACCACTAGCACTGGTATACATGATGTACCACCATGAAGTTTGGGGACATATTGGGGTTGATTTACTAAAACTGGAGAGTGCAAAATCTGGGGCAGCTCTGCAAAGAAACCAATCCGCTTCCAGTTTTTTTTTTTGTCAAGGTTAAATTGAACAAGCTGAAGTTAGAAGCTGATTGGCTACCATGCCCAGATGCACCGTATTTTGCATTCTCCAGTTTTAGTAAATCGCCCCCATTGTGTTTTTTCCAGCATGTGTATTATACTTACCATCAGTACTTTATCTATTGTAACATAGCAATGTGCATACCTTAAAGTGATTGTAAAGGCAGAAGTTTTTTTACCTTAATGCTTTCTGTGCATTAAAGGAGAAGTATGGCCAAAGCTTTTTTGGCCATACTTCTCCTATGGATCGCAGGAGTGCAGTTCGAGAGCTGACAGTTTGTTTTGTCTGCTGACATCACAGAGCTAGTCCAGGCTCTGAAAAGATGCCAACCATATGGTCGGGATCCACCCAGAAGCCTGGATTGGCAGCTGGCTTAGCCTCTCAGCAAACCACTGAAAGGCTGAGCCAGCCCCCTCCACAGCCCAGCATTCCAGGAAGAGCTGGAGGGGAGAGCAGAGAGCCGCTTACAGACAGTCGCAGCTCTCTGCTCAAAGTGGAGAGGGAGAACTGAGCAATCGGCAGTGTTTGAGCACACAGTTCTCACTGCAGAACCAGCGGGGCTCAGATTGATGCTGCATCCACCTAGGTGAGTTTTTTTTTTTTGTAACCCCCAAACTTCTCTTTTAAAAGAGAAGTATGGGGTTTATTTTTTTTGGCCCATTTATACTTACCTAGGTGGATGCAGCATCGGTCCGATGTCCCCCACCGCCTTTGCACTGAGAACCGAGCCATCGAATATCGCTGATGCCTCAGTTCTCACAGATCCCCGAGAGGAGAGCTGGTGACTGTCAATCAGCGGCTCTCCTCTCTGCTCCTCCACGCTCACTGGAGCGCTGAGCTGTAGAGGAGCGGGGAGCGGCCATCTCAAGCTCTCTGCGGCTCGCTGAGAGGTTGAGACGGGCATCGGTCCAGGCACCTGGCGGATCCAAACTTCATTGTCGTGATGACACGGTGCCTGGACTGATTCCAGTAACGTCAGCAGAGAGTGGAATTTAGACCCCCCTCTGCTGAAAATGGGTCACAGGAGTGCAAAACATATTGAACTCCTGTGACCCATAGGAGAAGCTCAGGCTGGACTTCTCCTTTTTAAGGCAAAAAAACCCTTCTGTGTTCAGTCCCCAGCCCCCCCCCCCCCAATACTTACGATCCAACATGGTGCCCGACGAGCAGCGGCTCTCTCCTTTCTCTCCCTCTCTCTCCTCACTGGACATGGAAGCGGCAGTGGAAGCCATTGGCTCCTTCTGCTGTCCATCCCAGGCTGTGAGGAGAGAGTGGGGTGCGGGGCTGAGGCATGCTGTGTGTGCCAAAAGAGCTCAGCTATGGATTAAGCCCGTACGAGCACCCCCAAAGCAAATGGCTTGCAATGGGGTCACTCGGAAGGGGAGAGGAGCCAGGAGCACTAGCGGGGGACCTCAGAGGATCTGGGCTGATCTGTGCAAAACTATTGCACAAAGCATGTAAGTATAACATGTTTGTTATTAAAAAAAAATTTTTTTACTTGTACAATCACTTTAAAATTCACATGAGCACATTTTAAAACAGCTGCATATATTTCTCTTGTTTTTGTCATAACCTGAGCCCACTCTTATACACTGTTTCCTGCAGCGTGAAGCTGGGCAGTTGGATAAAGAAGCACTGGAACTAACAGCTCAAATATTGGCATTAAACCCAGACTTTGCTTCCCTATGGAACTTGAGACGAGAAGTCTTTCTTGCACTTGGCACTGAAAGGTAAATGTCAAACCATTTCTGCCGCCCTTTGCTAATAATCAGAATGCAACTAAAAAAAAGCTGAAAACAAACATTTAATAAAATCAATGTGCTGCGCAATGCTTTGTAATCAAATACCGTACTTCCTGTGAATTTGTGCAATAATAAATATCCAGTGCCCAATATTAATTGACAAAGTGTATAGTACAATATGATTCCATTCCAAACATGCATAAAGTGCTAATAAAAGATATAATTACACGATTTGCAACTTATTTTATGTTCTATCCCATATGTGCACTAAAGTGCTTAATAATAAAAGTCCATCAATCAATATTCTCAAAGATTTTCAGTTGAAAAGGATCCTTGTGATGGTGCTCCAAACTTATCCAAAGTGCCAACACTCTCAAGCTCCCCCCCCCCCCCCTTTGTGATTCTCCTCACCTCAGGGCATGTGACCGCACAGTTAAGTTTGGTCAAACAGCGCTGTTGAACCACCCCTGGGTTCTGTGATGTATAGACTGCAGGTTACTGAGCCGTTCTATTATGATTGTATCCTCTGTGTGTATATATAAAGAAAATCTACATGGTGCTTTGTTTAAACCACATTTTTTAAAAATATTAATCAGGGTACTCGCACATCAAAGGTGCTTTTAGCCCACCACTCTGTAACACACAGATCTGTATATAACCCAAATGAGGCTGTATGTCCGTTGGTTTATGCGCAGCTGCTTGTCCTAGCAATGCTGCTGCTGCTTACACTGCCCTGTCCCCTCCCCAAAGCATGTCGACGTGGGGATCACGTGTCTTCCTCAGGGGGATTGCTGACAATCCCCCTGCTTTGATTCCCTCCACCACCCATAATTGCCATGAGCTTCCTGCCCCTCCATTTACCTGCCAGAGCAAAGGGAAACATCCCTGTGAAAGCTCTAAGTTGATCGGATTGTAGTTTATACAAGCCTATTGACTTTCGCCTTCTTACCCTAATGGGATGATGCTGAAATCTGTCAATTTACCTTCCAGGCATCCAGCACTGCTTAATACTCCCTTATGGCCTGAAGTGCTGAGTAATTAGTTTTGCCCTGATGGTTGAATAGAGCAACATGTGAGCAAACTGGTACTATAAGCCCTGAAAATGACAAAGCACAGGATCATCATAATGTCTATTTTAAGGCAATAGAAGCAATGGACATAAACAGGGTCATAGCAGAAGACAGGTGTGTTTCTAGATGTTTTTCCATTTCTACCTATCAGGTCAGAAGAGGAGATACGCACTCTTTATGTGGGAGAGCTGTCCTTCCTAGAGAGCTGTTTACGTGTAAACCCCAAGTCTTATGGGACGTGGTACCATCGTTGTTGGGTAATGCAACATATGCCAGAGCCAGACTGGTCAAGGGAACTGCAACTCTGTAATCGTTTTCTGGAGATCGATGAAAGGAACTGTAAGTAACACTTGGTATATAAAGAATTTCTCAAGAAATGTCCAAAAAAGGTTTAATAACTTAAACTCCCATTACCTATTTTTTTATAACCTTTTCACAGTTCATTGCTGGGATTACAGAAGAATTGTAACTCAGTCATCACAGGTCCCTGATGCTGATGAACTTGATTTAACCAGTAGTCTTATCACCAAAAATTTCTCCAACTACTCCTCCTGGCATTACCGCAGCAAACTGCTCCCACGGATCCACCCTGACCCAGAAAGACATGGCAGACTGTCAGAAGAGACCTTGCTTTCTGGTGAGACAAAATTATTAGAGGAAGACTAGAAATGTAGTAGAGACTTATATTGATCAATTTAAAGTGATATTAAAGCCTTTTTTAAATAACAAACGTGTTATACCTACCTGCTCTGTGCAGTGGTTTTGCACAGAGCAGCCTGAATCCTCCTCTCTTCTCAGGTCCCGGCCCGGCGCTCTCCTGCTGGGTGCCCCACAGCAAGCAGCTTGCTGTGGGGACACCCATCCAGGCACGCTCCTGAGCCGCAACTCTGTGTGTCCCTTCACACACGGAGCCGCAGCTCGGCCCTATCCCCCCTGTCTCCCTATTGGCTTACTGTCTGTGATTGACAGCAGCGAGAGCCAATGGCTGCTGCCAAAAGCCAATCAGGTATGCGAGTCCCCAGAGAGGCAAGGCTCTCGTGGACATCGCTGGATCAAGAGGTGCCTCAGGTAAGTATTTAGGGGAGCTGCTGCACACAAAAGGTTTTTTACTTTAGTGCATAGAATGCATGAAGGTAAAATGGAAGGTAAAAAGCCTTGTGCCTTTACAACCACTTTAACCACTTGCCGTCTGCCCACCGACGGAGGGACGGTGCTGCTCTCATTCTGGGAGGACGTCATATGATGGCACCTCAGAATGGCCACTGCCGCACGCTTTTGAGGACTGCTTCTCTGTGATATCTTCTGACCAATTGGACCATCTTCCATCCTGATCTGGAGCCCAGATGTGGAGGTTCCATATATCGGTGTTTACACCACATGCCTTGTTGATTGAGCTTATGCCCATTTGAGTCTTCTTACTCCAGTAAGCCTCCTCTCTAATCTGTGGTGGTTTCATTATCTGTGTCTTTACTCCCAACACTGATGGCACGTAGAATCCCCTTTCTGGTTATATCGTTTTTCTCACTGGTTATCCATGGATTGTTGTATTCACGGTTTAAAAATCTTTATCTGATGGAACACAGACTTTAGTTTGGGTGTGAATTTCACATCATTTTTCACTGTTTTATTTTTGTGGACATTTCACATTATACATTAGATTGTGTATATATATATATGAATTTGCATGAATGTTTAAGCGCTGCAAAAAATTTATTTTTCACAGTGCCCATCAGTGCAGTCTATAAGTGCCCATCAGTGAAGGAGAAAAATTACCTATTTACAAAACTTACTGACATCAACTAAGAAAAACAATTATTTTCAACATTTTCGGTCTCCTTTTTTTAAAAAAAATAAAAATCCCTGCAGTGATTAAATACCACCAAAAGAAAGCTCTATTTGTGTGAAGAAAAAAAATTAAAATTATTTGGGTACAGTGTTGCATGACCGCGCAATTGTCATTCAAAGTGCGACAGCGCTGAAAGCTGAAAAATGGCTTGGGCAGGAAGGGGGTGAAAGTACCCTGTATTGAGGTGGTTAATTGATGCTGAGTAGAAGAGGAACATTTCACCTGTTCCACTGCATGTAAAAAATGAAATTACAAACGCCCAATGAAACCAGGTATTTTTTTAGGCTTATTTTTATTTTAGATACAGAGAATCTTCAGAAAGAAATTAACCACTGCATCTATGGAAGATTTTCCCCCCTTCATGACCAGGCCATTTTTTGCTGTTTGGCCCTGCGCTACTTTAACTGGTGATTGTACCCAAACTAAATGTGTATCATTTTTTTCACACAAAAAGAGCTTTCTCTTGATGGTATTTGATCATCACTGGGTTATTTTATTATTAAGACCGAAAATTTTGAAAAAAAAAAAAACAATATTTTTACTTTCTGCTATAAAACCTATCCAATAAAAAAAGAAATCACATAAAAAAATATTCCTTCATAAACTTTGGCCAAAATGCATTCTGCTACACGTTTTTGATTAAATTAAATAAAAATAAAATCCTAATAAGTGTATATTGATTGGTTTTGTGTGAAAGTTATAGCACCTACAAACTATGGTATACTGTATATACTGGATTTTTTTATACTACTGACAGTGATTGCGATATTGCTGCAAACAATCTGACACTAACTGAGGGGAACTGACTAACTGCCACTGACATAATACAGTGATCAGTGCTAAAAATTTACACTATCCCTGTGTTAATGACACTGGCTGGAAAGGGGTAAATTTCATGCCTAACTATGTGTAAAGTGTGCTGCTTTTTACTAATGATCCCTTGGTTTCTCAGGATCTTATCCCTGTGCAGGGATGAGAAACTGACAGATCACTCTCCCTGTACAAAGCTCTTTGAATGTCAACACAGAGCTCTTGGTGTGGTGGTTGTAAACCCATATATATATATATATAGCCAGTGAAGTGACTGACCTCAGGTGATGCACAGAGATGAAACAAATCCTCCTAGTTGTACCTGTTTATCTGCAGTCATCTGTTTGAAGTGCTGAATTATTATAAAGCTTGCCTGAGCATTTCGAAAAAAGGGGGCGGGGAGCTGAAGTTACACTACACAGGGCTCAGTGAGGAGAGATCTGAGAGGTGATTAGAGGGAAGGGACACACCCCCTGAATAATGGAACAGAACCGAGGCTGTCAATCAGCTGGAGATCCCTCCGTCACCTTTTTTCTCTTGGTGTCAGGAAAACTTGTCAGAAGTGATTCATGCTGATAGCAGAGGTACAAAGCAGCAGACAAAAGTGACATTTATTGCTCTTAATTGCGACAAATGCATACTATAGAGGGATGCTTTGTTCATATTTCATGTCTTAGCTTTACAACCACTTTAATGCACGGTTAATAGTGAAATGCACAAGCTTCAAGGATTTACTGGTATCAGTACCATTCTTGTGAACGTTGCAGGTGTGTAGCCTAAGCAACAAATCCAATTAATGTATTATTAAGGTTATCTGACTTTCATGTTAAGTGACATCTGTAGGTCTATGGGTTTTTTTCCCCCGCCTATTTATATAATGTTATGATTGTACACTATGTAGTGCATATGAAGTATTCAGATTTTATTCCTATGGAGCTTACAATCTAATATCCCTACCAAATTCACACACCATATTAATAAGTTGCCTTTTGTTGACAGAACTGGAGCTTGTACAAAATGCCTTCTTCACTGATCCAAATGACCAGAGTGCCTGGTTTTATCATCGCTGGCTTCTTGGAAGAGGTGAGCAATCTGAAACCAGGTTATGTTTGTTTTACAGTAAACTGTTTCCCTTGGTATTATTATTTCTTTGGTAAACACTGAATAATAGCTGTGTGTTTTTTATGTCAGGTGATCCTCCACTTTCCATTCGATGTATCTTAGCTGATCTGGAAGTTCCTTTTGTAACTGCCACTTTTTCTCATCCAGTCCTTGTAAGTTAATGCTTCTGATTGACCATTTTATTTCTCAAGAACAGACCTACAGTGCATCCGGAAAGTATTCACATCGCTTCACTTTTTCCACATTTTGATATGTTACAGCCTTATTCCAAAATTAAATTCATTATTTTCTTCAAAATTCTACAAACGATACCCCATAATGACAACGTGAAAGAAGTTTGTTTGAAATCTCTGCAAAAAGTTGAAGTGCTTGGCAGGAGCTTTTTTGCATTTGACCCTGCAAAACAATGCAGCAGCAATCAGTTGATTGCCCATTTTTTGCAATATGGATGCATATATATATATATATATATATATATATATATATATATATATATATATATATAATATATATATATATATATATATATACCCCCCTTCATGACCAGGCTATTTATGTGATACAGCAATGATTGGTTTGTGCATCCATTATCCGCTGATCAGCTTCTGCTGTGACTTATTACAGCAGAATAGGTGCACACGGGCTCGCCCCCTACCCAAAACTGCTAAATCACAGGAGGGGTTGAAGTAGTGCTTTATATTGCTTGAGGAGCTAAACCTTAGTAGAGTGACTACTAAAATGTAATGAAACACCAAGTGGGCATTATGTTTTGTAAACTTTCTGGGGATCTTTATCTACAGTAAAGTTCTGCTTTAGGGCTAGTTCACACCACATGCAGTCCAGTGCGTTTTTTTCTGCATCACAAACGCATGGAAAGTAGGTTATATTTCATGGCATAGTTCACACCAGTGCTTGCAGTTCCAGTGCGTTCCAGGTCCAGAAAAAATAGAACATGCTGTATTTTTCCTGCACTGGACTGTACTGGAACGCTGTAAAATGCACCAAAAATGCACTGGAACATACGTGTCTTTATTTAAGGTTAAGAAAATAGTGGGGGGGGGGGGAGGAGGCACTGGACTGCATCAAAAATGCATAGAAAACGTACTGGAATGCATCAAAAACACACATGCAGAAAAACATCTGGAACGCATCTGGACTGCGTTTCTATGGTATGAACTGGCTCTCAATCTAATCATTTTCCACGATTTCTAAATAATCAGTTGACAAGTGCTCACAAGGGATGTACTGCAAATGGACCAAATGGTCCCTGAATCCTTGTCCCAGACATGTTTTCCTGTAAATCTTACTGACCACAATATCTCTACTTAAATTCAATTATAATGACACTTAGAAACCTAAAAATGCCTACTTTGGAAGAAGTATAAGCAGTATAAACCATTAGGAAGAGTAGGTTTTTAAGCACAATGCAATATTTTGAGGTGCTTCCTTTTGGTCATTGTTGCTGCCCATTTATTCACCGCGAGGAAGAGGAATTTTTTTTTTTTATTCCTAGCACGTCATGTGGAGTCTGGCTACATAATGATTCATCCGTGCAGCAATAGTATTTTGCACAAACTTTACTGCTAAAATAAATGTTTCTGTACTCCATATTGCTATTAAAGTAATGAATTGGAATGCTATAGCGGAATGGCACTGCTGTTGTAGTGGATTGTTTTTACTGTGGGTGTTGAATAGCTGGAAATGGTTTTGGAGTGGGTTCCTCATTACCTCCAGATATGCCCCTGTTTTTATAATGTTTTAAATGTGTGAACCAATTATATTAAAAGTGCAATGCCTTTAGGGCTAGTTCACACCACAGAAACATAGTCCGGATGCAATTCTGCAAGAGTGCGTTTTTGATGCACTTTTGATGTGTTCCTGTGGTTTTTTTTTTTTGCTTGTAACCCATTCCAGTGCATTTTTGTTGCGTTTTAGATGCATTCCAGTGCATTTTTGATGCATTTTGCCACTTTCCAGTACAGTGTCTTACACAAAAAATGCAGCATGTTCCACTGTTGTTGACTGTACTGGAACACGCTGCAGTGGTGTGAAATTTGCCATTGAAATCTATGTAACCTACTGTCCATGCGTTTTTTGATGCAGAAAAAAAACATGTTGGATTGCATGTGGTGTGAACCAGCCAGCCCTTAAAGAAGACTAACATTTCAGTCCATATTTGTTGTCGTGTATGTCTTTAAATCACCTATATTCTTGTTCCAAATGTCCTAGGTGGGGAGTGATTTAATACTGTTTATTGATGAGAGACCAGTCATGGTCACCTGGAAAACTCCTGAAGGCAAAGAAAAGCCAAGTTTAGTCTGGGTAATAAAATATTATTTACATTGTGTGCTGATTATTAACTGTGTATCTCTTGTGTTTATTGATCTCTCTAATAGTCCTGATCTCAAGTTTCTAGCATTTATGTTTTTTACATGTTCTGGCCTCACTTCACTCATAGGGGGGCATCTCTCAAGAAGCTGATTCTAAAAAATAGTTACACAAGTAGCTTTTTTTTTTAAATCAGAAAGGTTTTTATTGTGTCACAAGATCAAATGTACAATATAAACAAATACATTAATATATCTTCAGGGTGTACTATGTAAGATTGGGGTATCAGACTCAAACGGTAGGTGCGTTGTCAGTGAGTACTCCAATACAAAACTGTATTTTTAAGGGCCTGGTAGCCCACTTTTATTTAAAAACACGGAAAAGTTCACAAAGACATCAGTAGCCCTCGCAGGGGGTTCCACCATTACTGTATCTTTCACACTCAATACTTTAGCCTCCTGGCGTACATTCTTGCCATATGGCTGATTCCGGCCTTTAGCCTAGGCCTTAGGTCTGCTCCTCAGACCCAAAAGAGTTTCCTAGAGTGAAGCTCTCTCCTAGCTTACTCCTGCTGCTTAATACTTGCTGCTCTGTCACCAAGTACATCTGCCTCCTGCAGACATGCATACCCTGGCTGATTCCTGCAGCCTCTGAATCCTCTCAGAGGAATGGGAGTCCACCTGACTCCCATGCACAGACTTCCTGTCTGTTGGGTGGAACCCTGAGCCATAGCCAGGTCACAATTAAATAGCCCAGCACACAGCTGTGCAATCAGCGTGCCTCTCTCTCCAAAATCTGGCGTAAACCAGCAATCTTCCAGGTAGCACAGGGTCCTACTGCCACAACGTTAATAACAGCATAGTATACAGATGGTGGCCTAGAGCAAAAAACGTGGATATATTATTTATAACAGGTGTGCTCTGTCTTTGCTTTTAGCACTGTGCATTTTACTAGTAAGTTGATAACAATGTAAGTGACACACTGATATTCATAAACAAGAGGAAACTGAAGTTGAACTAACTACCTTCCAACGGGAAGGTGAAACTAACCGAAGCTTCTTATCACAACCAAGACCTTGTTGGGACATAGCAGTTTATATCGCTGGCAGGCCAGCAAAAAAGGGATTTTAAACTGATCCCTGATTCCTTGATCAGGCTGAAGACTTTATGCTATCTTGATATGGTGCAGATAGTTAATGAATCTATTGAGAACTAGCTGAGAGGGTGCCAGGCCCGTGGAGTCCAGCCAAGGCTGCCTGATTTTATAGAACTTGTTGACCGCATTTCTGTGTTGGTACGTCAGCTTTTCTTTAATTAGTGTATTATTGACCTGTTCAATCCACTGTTTCGTTGTTGGGCTAAGCTGTGATAGCCATAAACTAGCTATCTGCTTGTGGGCAATATACAACAATGTTGAAACAGCTACATTAGTTGGGGGGTAAAAATTTCCTCATCCACCGCGCCCAGCAAGCAAGTGACAGGGTTTAGTGGAACAGTGCATTGATAGACCGATTATATGGTATTCTTTACCGTCCTCCAATGTCTGAATAGTTTGGGGCAGCGCCACATCAGGTATATTAGATCCCCATTAGCCCCCCCATATCTGGGGCACAGAGGGGACTCCCTCCTGCCCAAACTGTAAAGCAGCACTGAGGTACGGTAGGTTCTATGCAAAATAAAATAATTAGGAGAGCCTATACGATGGCGATGGCGATACCGAGACGATCGGCAGAGACTGTAAACATAGATCCCAGTCCTCGCCCCCAATCCCCCCCATGTCCTGCTCCCACCGGTGTCTACACGGCGGTTTGGCTGCGTCCTGTGTTCTAGATGAGAGTGTGCTGTATATTTGTGAGATCATACCTTTTTTATGCTGTGTATTAAGTATGTGGGTTATTACCAGATGTTCTATGTGTACCATCTTGGACAATTGTGTCTGAGATTGCATAGCATGCCGAAGTTAAAGGTACCTGTAGAAGTTATGTTTTGGTAGCCGAACTCCTCCTGTAGATCAGTTAAGGATTTAAAAATGGTCTGTGTATAAAGTTGCGATATATACCTAAGGACCTTAGCCTCCTCAAGACTGGAATCCCTCTAATTTCAGCAGTTCTGTGTAACAAGGATTATGCCACAGTGGAGTGTGGATCGTGAAGCCCTCCATACCCAAGCTATGTTTAATGAGGCCCCATATTTTGGACAGTAAGTTTATGGTAGGCATCGATTTAGGGTGCTGGGGGAGATCTGCCTCCAGATGTGAAGCTGCGGGAAGGCCTAGTGAGCCATAGAATAGGATATTACGGATAGGGTCTGCCATATTAACTCCTCCCCAACCCCCTAGATGCTGAAGCTGTGAGGCCAGAAAATAGAGTCTCATGTTGGGTACTACCAACCCACCCTGGTCCTTGCTATACTGTAGTGTGGATAGTTTAATTCTAGCAATCTTTTTTCTTCCATAGGAGGCTTCTAAATATAGTGTTGATGTGTGTGAACCATCTACGTGGGATCCATGGCGGGGAGTTATGCAATATGTATAATAGCTGAGGCGCCCACACCATCTTTATGAGATTGGCTTTACCGGTGATAGAAATGGGTAGCTTACACCATGCGCTGCATTTGATTTGTAACTTAGCGATGATGGGGAGCAAGTTCAGGGTTAGGTATTTGGAGGCATCCGGAGTAACCTGTGCTCCCAGGTATTTAAAGGTGGAGACAACCTGAAGAGGTTGGGTGCACTCTGGCAGTAATGCTGGGAGCTCATCCAAGGGTAGGAGGGCTGATTTTCTCCAGTTTATGGAGAAGCCAGAAAAGGTGCCAAACTGAGTGATTAGAGACATCACATTCTGTAGTGAGGTGGATATTTTATCGACTACAGGGCCCCTCACGAATCCGGATATCAATGGTGACGCTCTCACCCTCTCCGCCAACGGTTCCAGGGCTAAAGCGAACAGCAGGGGCGACAATGGGCACCCCTGCCTCGTACCTCTGAAAAGACGGAAAGGGTCAGAGCGATCACCATTAATTCACAGTCTGGTGGTAGGGTTTGTGTAGAGTAACTGAACCCATCTAATGAAGTTTTTCCCCAGACCGAACTTCTCCAGGACTTCCCATAAATATGGCCACTCGACGCTGTCAAAAGCCTTGGCAGCGTCAAGGAATAGCACTGCCCTATTACCTGGGTTATCCACTGGGATCTGTAGATTGAGAAATAAACATCTTATGTTTAGTGCCATAGATCTGGAGGGAATGAACCCTGATTGATCACTGCGAATGAGTTTTTGAATAACAGACGCTAGACGAGTGGCCAGCACTCTGGCCAGAAGTTTCACGTCTGTCGTTAGCAGGGAGATGGGCCTATATGAGTCTGGGAGGAGGGGATCCTTGCCTGGCTTAAGTATTAAAATTATAGTGGCCTCCGACATGGATGGGGGGAATTGGCCTAGTTCTAGGGACTCAATTAAAGTCTGCTTTAGTTGTGGTAGCATAGTGTCAGCATATTTTTTGTATACCTCCGCCGGTAGTCCAGCTGCTCCCGGGAACTTACACAAGTAGCTTTAATCGGTATTCCAAGATGGTTGCCTGCCATCAGCTCTGCAGTCCAACATGGCGTGCATAGGCCACGGATAATGATTTGTTTGAAGCAGTTGTAGCATTCTGAATACTTGGAGAAACTGCATAAAACTCTTGACTTATTGGTGAGCTAAAAGGGGTCTAGTATGTCACAATAACGTGGACAGTAAATACAAGATTTATTCTGACTGCCTCTGCACACCTTAAACAGTGAAATGAAATAACATGATAACCTTTAGAATTTAAAGTATGATTTACATAGTTTGGAAATTCTATGTAAAACTACAGGAAAGGCTGCATCCTTTTTGTCTGCGTTTCTCCATTAATTTCTATGAAATGAGCACCTTGCCTCAATACTGCAGCAAACGCTAACAGAGCTTCCTTAGACCTGGTCAAGTCACAAATCTATTATTCTGTCTTAAATGGCCAACTAAGGCAAAACTGGATATTGTAGACTTGGTTGACTGGACCAGTGTGAATATGTTTTGCCGTCTGACATGATGATATCTGCATTTTCTTTATAGGTCTGTGATGTTCCCAAAGACCGTTTAAGTGGCCATTGTCAGCATAAGATCAAGGTAATCTGGAAAGATGGCGAAGCTAAGAAGGAGTGTTCCTCATATCCAGGTGACCAGCAGACCTTGTAATCAGTGCAGTGCATCTGTAATTGTATTCATCCTCCATATTGGAAACTGATGTGTTTGCTTTAATATAGGAAAACGGGTTACATGGTTTAGAGATTCTGTAACAGAAGATAAAATTTTCAGGTAATTTTTTTTTGTTTCTGGTGTAGTGTCCTTTTCCTTTTTTGTGCATTTCTTATATTCTAATACTACTCCAAAAGTGTAGTTTACCCCACACACACTCTCTAGTGGAACATATATAAGATAGGATCCAATTCGGATTTTTTAGTAACATGGAAGGTCTGAGAAAAGAAGTGAGAACTGTAGGCAGAGACCTAACTAGAACCTTCAGGGCCCCAGTGGAAGAAACCATGAAGGGCCCCTTGGTCAGGGCCCTTACCTCCGGGCCCAGGGTCCTTCCCACTGATCACAGAGCCCTTTACTTCCATTACGGGCCCTTTATTACTGTCCCGCCACGGGACCCTTTCACATGTTCTGCAGCCGCCCCCGTTCCTGCCATCTTGCCCCCTCACGGTGGTGGAACACAAGGACTTGGTCGCAAGTGTAACCTTTGCAACCCTGGTAGTTCTGCCACTGGTGTCAGTAGTTTTTTATTTTATTTTTTTAGGAGCCCCATTGGGGGCTTTGAGATATCAGAGGTCTAAATAGACCTCTGTTGTTCCAGCTTTGAGACAGTGAAAGGAGGTTGAGAACACAGCCCACAATCTCCATCTCTGCAGCCTCAGCTGCACAGAATGAATGGACAGGAATATTTCTGTACAAAGCTTTCCCTTCATTCACAAACAGAAGCATAGTAAACAAGGTTTACTATGTTTCAGTTATGAATGAACAGAGTCGGTGATTGGTAAGAATCACTGACTCTGTCCACTCAGAAAGGGAAGGAGCTGGTAAATTTTATACAGTCAGGTCCATAAATATTGGGACATCGACACAATTCTAATCTTTTTGGCTCTATACACCACCACAATGGATTTGAAATGAAACGAACAAGATGTGCTTTAACTGCAGACTTTCAGCTTTAATTTGAGGGTAATTACATCCAAATCAGGTGAACGGTGTAGGAATTACAACAGTTTGTATATGTGCCTCCCACTTTTTAAGGGACCAAAAGTAATGGGACAGATTAACAATCATCCATAAAACTCACTTTTTAATACTTGGTTGCAGGGGAGTTGCCCTGGGGGGGGGGGGGGGGGGGGGGGAGCACGCCGGCGGTAAGCAATTTTTCGCGGGCAAAGGCTGGTGTTGGCATTTCAATCACCATGGCTCCATGGTTGATATGGTGTCAGGGTGATTGAAGCACATTGTTTCTATTGTTACATTCTAATGTATAATGAAATGGTTCAACTCACCATAATGCAGAATCAGTGGGAGCCCTGGGTGTATCACTTGCCATATCTCCTGTCACCAGATGCATCATGTCACTTGCCACCGTCGCCTGTCACCAGATGCAGCTTTTTAACTTGCCACTAGATGTGGATTGTCACTTGCCATGTCGCCTGCCACCAGATGTGGATTGTCACATCACCTGCCACCCTTTGCAGATTGCTTTGTCACCTGCCACCATTTGCAGATTGTCACTTGCCACGTCACCTGCCACTAGATGTGGGTTGTCACTTGCCAACTGATGTGGATTGACACTTGCCATGCCAGCCAGTGCCACCAAATGTGCATTGTCGCTGCATTAGTGGCAGGCTGGCAGCACTGGTCCATTTAGTGAGGGCAGGAGAGCAGAGATGTGGGGCAGGGAGTGAGAGATGATGTAATCTCTCTGCTCCCTGCCGCACATAGCTCCCACATTGAAGTGGCCCGGCTGTGAGGGCGGAAGAGTGGTGGAGCGGGTGGAGAGAGATGATGTCATCTCTGCTCGTTCGCCTGCTCGTCTCTCTCCTCCACCACTAATGCAGCCCGCGTGCCGCAGCCCTGCGGCATACCTCCTAACTTTTGAACTTCAGAATGAGGGACACTTGAGGGAGGAAGCGACTGGCGGCACGCTACGTGAACGTGCTACGCGCACTACAGCATAAGTGGGAGTGGTCAAACTTAACAGTGGGAGGGGTTTATTGGGCATGGTTAAACAAAAGGTTAATGCAAAGGTTGACCTGGTCCCCCCCCACTACCACCTGCCACTTCCACCGCATGGCAAGATACTCTGAGTAGCTAAAGAATCATTTTAGATCTTTATTTACATATTGAGAGGATCATTCAAAAGAACTTGGAGGAACAGTATGTCAAAATGTGGACAGTTTCTCCAAAATCTTTTGACTACTTTGGAGCAGGGGTAAGCAACAGATCAATCTGAACAAAATGAAAAAGATCACCGGGGTTTGTTTTTTTTAGAAATTACCCAGCAAGGCCTAAAAAGGAAAAAATATAATAAAACAAAATGTCACCGTTAAAATATAAACTTAGCCTACCATAAAAGTGGATAGTGTCAGAATGGGAGTGAACAGTATCAGTAGAGCAGTGGACGGTGTCAGTAGAGCAGTGGACGGTATCAGTAGAGCAATGGACGGTATCAGTAGAGCAGTGGACGGTGCCAGTGGGGCAGAGGACGGTGCCAGTAGGGCAGTGGACGGTGCCAGTAGGGCAGTGGACGGTGCCAGTAGGGCAGTGGACGGTGTCAGTAGGGCAGAGGTTGGAGGTAGGCAAGTGTACACGGACAGAAATCCGTTTACATCTACCGCTCCATAGAAGTGAATGGAGGGTCAGATTGGGACCACCTGAAAAACAGACAGGCGGACCCGATTGAACTGATCGTATGAAAGGGGCCTAAGGCTGCTTTCACACTGATGCACTGTGGTTGACTCACACCGTGGGTGCAGCGCAGTGTACCTGTGGCTTTCCTGCAGGTTAGTTGCCATAGAAATCTATACTGCAGGTGTGATGGATGCACTTTGTGAAAGTGCACCAAACCTGCAGGTAATAACAGAAGTCTATGGCTCAGTGCAGGCAACCCGCAGCTGCACCTGTGGATCAGTTTGAAAGCAGCCCAGTGTAGAAGACAGACATGTCCATTGCTGTTTGATTTTATAAAAAACACCCCAATCTTCATGGCTACTGCTGTCCTCCAGGGTGGGTATGGCTGGCGGCTGCTGCTGTCCTCCAGGGCGGGTATGGCTGGTGGCGGCTGCTGCTGTCCTCCAGGGTGGTTATGGCTGGTGGCAGTTGCTGCTGCTGTCCTCCAGGGTGGGTATGGCTGACGGCGGCTGCTGTCCTCCAGGGCGGGTATGGCTGGTGTCGGCTGCTGTCCTCCAGGGCGGGTATGGCTGGTGTCGGCTGCTGTCCTCCAGGGCGGGTATGGCTGGTGTCGGCTGCTGTCCTCCAGGGCAGGTATGGCTGGCGGCTGCTGCTGTCCTCTAGGGCGGGTATGGCTGGCGGCTGCTGCTGTCCTCCAGGGCGGGTATGGCTGGCGGCTGCTGCTGTCCTCCAGGGCGGGTATGGCTGGCGGCTGCTGCTGTCCTCCAGGGCGGGTATGGCTGGCGGCTGCTGCTGTCCTCCAGGGCGGGTATGGCTGGCGGCTGCTGCTGTCCTCCAGGGCGGGTATGGCTGGCGGCTGCTGCTGTCCTCCAGGGCGGGTATGGCTGGCGGCTGCTGCTGTCCTCCAGGGCGGGTATGGCTGGCGGCTGCTGCTGTCTTCCAGGGCGGGTATGGCTGGCGGCTGCTGCTGTCCTCCAGAGCGGGTATGGCTGGCGGCGGCTGCTGCTGTCCTCCGGGGCGGGTATGGCTGTCGGCTGCTGCTGTCCTCCAGGGCGGGTATGGCTGGCGGCTGCTGCTGTCCTCCAGGGCGGGTATGGCTGGCGGCTGCTGCTGTCTTCCAGGGGGGGTATGGCTGGCGGCTGCTGCTGTCCTCAAGAGCGGGTATGGCTGGCGGCTGCTGCTGTCCTCCAGGGCGGGCATGGCTGGCGGCTGCTGCTGTCCACTAGGATGGGTTAGGCTGGCGACGGCTGCTGTCCTCCAGGGCGGGTATGGCTGGTGGCTGCTGCTGTCTTCCAGGGCGGGTATGGCTGGCGGTGGCTGCTGTCCCCAAGGCAGTTATACCCACCCTGGGGGACAACAAGCCAGCCAGCTATACCCACATGTGACCTGCGGGCCAGCGGCTGAGCACCCCTGACATAATGTGACAGGGAGGTGGAACGGGCCCCTGGAGCATGGGCCCAGCACTATGCCATTATGTCCACAGGGGTCCCGCTGCTGCCTGCACACTACAAGTCCCAGCATGTTCAGAACTTATCCCTTTCACATGCTGGCTCCTGTCACTCCAAGGGGAATCCAGGGAAGTCTCAGTCTTCCTCCAGCCCTGTCAGTTTCCTGGACAGTAGAATGTACTCAGTCACCCCCATCCTGTGCTCTCACCATAAACATGCTTGCTTGTAGGATCGACTGCACCCGCTTAGAGAGCACTTCCCCCGGCCGGATCCCCCCCATTACTGAGGACAGGTTGGGGGTAAGAGGGAAATAACGAGGCCAGGAGAGATCAGCAGGGAATGAATTGGAGCGAAAGGTGAGGGGAGGAGACCAGCGAGGAGGGGGTGGGACCAGCTCATGGAGGGGGCGGGACCAACTCACGGAGGGGGACGGGCCAACTAACGAAGGGGCGGGGCCACCTCGCATAGGGGGCGGGACCAACTCGCAGCAGTGCATGGATAGGGAGAACAGGGAGTTAGGAGGTAGCGTCATTCTAAGCAAGAGAACGGCCCCTTAGCAGATGACCCGCCTCCTCCACTCAGCAGCTTTCCAACCGCACCTGTACAGGGGAGAAGGGAGTGGTCTGTCCTATAACATACCGGCCCCTCATGCGAGCCCTCTGCCCACACACAGCAGTGACATAAAAACAAATGTAACAGGGAGCCACACCCCCCCGAAGCATGGGCGGGGTCACAGTTGCAACTCCACACGCTACACCCATAAACCCTACCGTCTGCAACTTTGTCCCGGCCAGCAATGTATAAATGCCGGCTCTGCACTGGTTGGATGACGGAGGGGCGGGTCTGGGTAGCAGTCCCACCCATACCCGACATCACACTTTCGATTTGACAGGTGAAGTCTTCCTTCCTGACTGCACAGTGTACATCCAGCCAGCTTGTCCACCAATCCCTGGCTGTGCTGGATGATCACACTGCAGGTCCTACTGAGATAGAACCTGCAGCAAGAGACTCGGGGCTATGGGCTCCAGATTCGGGGCTCCAGCCTCGATAGCCACCCCCTGGCAACGCCTATGCTTGGTTGCAAATCCTTTGCAGTCAATTACAGCCTGAAGTCTGGAACGCATAGACATCACCAGACGCTGGGTTTCATCCCTGGTGATGCTCTGCCAGGCCTCTACTGCAACTGTCTTCAGTTCCTGCTTGTTCTTGGGGCATTTTCCCTTCAGTTTTGTCTTCAGCAAGTAAAATGCATGCTCAAACGGATTTGGGTCAGGTGATTGACTTGGTCATTGCATAATATTCCACTTCTTTCCCTTAAAAAACTCTTTGGTTGATTTCGCAGTATGCTTCGGGTCATTGTCTATCTGCACAGTGAAGCGCCGTCCAATGAGTTCTGAAGCATTTTGCTGAAAATGAGCAGATAATATTGCCCGAAACACTTCAGAATTCATCCTGCTGCTTTTGTCAGCAGTCGCATCATCAATAAATACAAGTGAACCAGTTCCATTGGCAGCCATACATGACCACACCATGACACTACCACCACCATGCTTCACTGATGAGGTGGTATGCTTTGGATCATGAGCAGTTCCTTTCCTTCTTCATACTCTTCTCTTCCCATCACTCTGGTACAAGTTGATCTTGGTGTCATCTGTCCATAGGATGTTGTTCCAGAACCGTGAAGGCTTTTTTAGATGTTGTTTGGAAAACTCTAATCTGGCCTTCCTGTTTTTGAGGCTCACCAATGGTTTACATCTTGTGGTGAACCCTCTGTATTCACTCTGGTGAAGTCTTCTCTTGATTGTTGACTTTGACACACATACACCTACCTCCTGGAGAGTGTTCTTGATCTGGCCAACTGTTGTGAAGGGTGTTTTCTTCACCAGGGAAAGAATTCTTCGGTCATCCACCACAGTTGTTTTCCGTGGTCTTCCGGGTCTTTTGGTGTTGCTGAGCTCACCGGTGTGTTCTTTCTTTTAAGGATGTTCCAAACAGTTGATTTGGCCACACCTAATTTTTTTGTTATCTCTCTGATGGGTTCGTTTTGTTTTTTCAGCCTAATGATGGCTTCCTTCACTGATAGTGACAGCTCTTTGGATCTTATATTGAGAGTTGACAGCAACAGATTCCAAATGCAAAAAGCACACTTGAAATTAACTCTGGACCTTTTATCTGCTCCTTGTAAATGGGATAACGAGGGAATAACACACACCTGGCCATGGAACAGCTGAGCAACCAATTGTCCCATTACTTTTGGTCCCTTTAAAAATTTGGAGGCACATATACAAACTGTTGTAATTCCTACACCGTTCACCTGATTTTGGTGTAAATACCCTCACGTTAAAGCTGAAAGTCTGCAGTTAGAGCCAAAAAGATTAGAATTTTGTCGAGGTCCCAATATTTATGGACCTGACTGTTATTGCCAGCCCTTTCACAGCTCTCCATCCTAAAAGCATCCCCTACAGCAGCCGACTGGAGAGGGAAGGGGGGAAGTCGGCAGAGCTGTGGGAGAAGAGGGGGGCCAGGAGAGTACAAACAGGCCCTGGGACAGCAGGACCTGGATAGGAGGGGTGGCAGCGGCGACATATAGAGTAACCAATGCACTCCATTTTCCTCCTGCAGCCACTGAATGCCCGCTTCTCCTCCTCTCCCTCCCGCAGGCATTCAGCAGTTACAGGAGGAAAATGGAGAGGATTGGTTCCTCTATATGCCACCCCTCCTATCCAGACAGGGGAGCCGCACAGACCCCCTGGAGCATGGGGCTGGGTCGCAATTGTGACCCCTGTAGTTACACCCCTGATTGCAGGCTTACTTTGGTGACAAAAAAGCAACAGTCCCCAGAAATTCATACTAAGGTGTATCTATCCTCTGCTATTGATTTATAAACTGGAACAGTATCAGTATCAGTACTAACAGTATCAATATAAGTCATACAAATAGGAAACATAAAGGGAACACAAAGACACTGAATTTCAAAAAAAAAAACTTCCCTAAACTACAAACCTTGCTAAAAGGCATAAATTGGGATAAAATATTAGGAACAAAGAATACGAAGGAGAGATGGCTTTGCTTTAAGAGCATATTAAATAAGGGCATTAGCCAATGTATCCCATTGGGTAATAATTTTAAAAGAGCGAACAAAAATCCTGGATGGCTTTACTCCAATGTAAAAATGCATATAAAAGCAAAGGAGAAGGCCTTCAAAAAATACAAGGTTGAGGGATCATCCTCAGCATTCAGACTTTATAAAGAATGCAACAAGAAATGTAAGGGTGCAATTAAGACGGCTAAGATAGAACATGAAAGACACATAGCGGAGGAGAGCAAAAAAAATCCCAAGAAATTCTTTAAGTATGTAAACAGTAAAAAAGGGAGGACAGACCATATTGGCCCCATAAAGAATGAGGAAGGACATCTGGTTACAAAGGATGGGGAGATGGCGAAGATATTGAATTTATTCTCCTCAGTGAATCGGGGGGCTTCAGTAACCAAAACTGCAGTGTTTATCCTCATGACACAACACAGGAAGCACCTCCATGGTTAACAGAGGACAGAATTAAAATTAGACTTGAGAAACTTAACATTAATAAAACACCGGGACCAGATGGCTTGCATCCGAGGGTACTTGGGGAACTCAGTCAAGTGATTGCCAGACCGTTGTTCCTAATTTTTACAGACAGTCTACTGACTGGAATGGTACCAGCTGATTGGAGAAAAGCCAATGTAGCACCTATATTTAAAAAGGGTCCAAAATACATTCCTGGGAATTACAGACCAGTTAGCCTAACATCAATACTATGTAAAATCTTGGAGGGGATGATAAGGGACTATATACAAGATTTTAGTAATAAGAACGATATCATTAGCAGTAATCAGCATGGATTCATGAAGAATCGTTCTTGCCAAACCAATCTATTAACCTTCTATGAGGAGGTGAGTTGCCATCTAGATAAAGGAAGGCCCGTAGACGTGGTGTATCTGGATTTTCCAAAAGCATTTGACACAGTTCCCCATAAACGTTTACTGTACAAAATAAGGTCCGTTGGCATGGACCATAGGGTGAGTACATGGATTGAAAACTGGCTACAAGGGCGAGTTCAGAGGGTGGTAATAAATGGGGAGTACTCAGAATGGTCAGGGGTGGGTAGTGGGGTTCCCCAGGGTTCTGTGCTGGGACTAATCCTATTTAATTTGTTTATAAACGACCTGGAGGATGGGATAAACAGTTCAATCTCTGTATTTGCAGACCATACTAAGCTAAGCAGGGCAATAACTTCTCCGCAGGATGTGGAAACCTTGCAAAAAGACCTGAACAAATTAATGGGGGGCGACTACATGGCAAATGAGGTTCAATGTAGAAAAATGTAAAATAATGCATTTGGGTGGCAAAAATATGAATGCAATCTATACACTGGGGGGAAAACCTCTGGGGGAATCTAGGATGGAAAAGGACCTGGGGGTCCTAGTAGATGATAGGCTCAGCAATGGCATGCAATGCCAAGCTGCTGCTAATAAAGCAAACAGAATATTGGCATGCATTAAAAGGGGGATCAACGCAAGAGATAAAACGATAATTCTCCCGCTCTACAAGACTCTGGTCCAGCCGCACCTGGAGTATGCGGTCCAGTTCTGGGCACCAGTCCTCAGGAGGGATGTACTGGAAATGGAGCAAGTACAGAGAAGGACAACAAAGCTAATAAAGGGTCTGGAGGATCTTAGTTATGAGGAAAGGTTGCAAGTACTGAACTTATTCTCTCTGGAGAAGAGACGCTTGAGAGGGGATATGATTTCAATTTACAAATACCATACTGGTGACCCCACAATAGGGATTAAACTTTTTCGCAGAAGAGAGTTTAATAAGACTCGTGGCCACTTATTACAATTAGAAGAATAGAGGTTTAACCTTAAACTACGTAGAGGGTTCTTTACTGTAAGAGCGGCAAGGATGTGGAATTCCCTTCCACAGGCGGTGGTCTCAGCGGGGAGCATTGATAGCTTCAAGAAACTATTAGATAAGCACCTGAATGACCGCAACATACAGGGATATACAATGTAATACTGACACATAATCACACACATAGGTTGGACTTGATGGACTTGTGTCTTTTTTCAACCTCACCTACTATGTAACTATGTAACACTCACTGTGATGGTGATTCTCTGCACAAATAGTTCCACATTCAGTTTCCTGGTGAAGTTGAACTTTTGCTTTTTATTTTATTTTCACCAGCAGCACTATTCTTGTCCTAGTGTGACAATCATAGAATTGTCAGTCTAGGACAGGGTGTGTGTTAAGACTACATAAAACCTCCCAATCTTCTCCATAATGTGGAGGCTCACAGAGAAAGTAGGCAACAATACATAGGAAGAGAGTTCAAAAGTTTCAGCTTACAAGATTCCTAGCTGGATGAACAGCTACATTTATTTTTGTTTTTATTAAACAACAAAATGCACTCAATGGTATATTTAACCGAACTTAAGTGAGCAAATAAGATAAATGTATTGTTAGAGTTTACCATATCCTTTAATGACGTAATAATTAGCCATTTCTTTTTCTATCGAGAAAGCCTTTGATGGTTCTATCCTAATAGTGTTGCCATTTTTCTCTAGCTTGGAGCTCTCTGAGGGGAAGAGCAATGTCCTGCAGCGAGAGTTACAATCCTGCAAGGAGCTTCAGGAACTGGAACCTGACAATAAGTGTAAGGTTTTTTTTTGTTTGTTTTTCTTTTTACTGTAGATTGCTGATGTTATAGGAAGTAAATGCCTTTTTTGTTATTCACTCAGTATACAAAGGCATTTTTATGGTTATATAGTAAAAGATACCTTTCTACGTACTTTACATGCCCAGTTGTACAAAGCACATGAAAAATTTGCCTGTGTTATATTTATGGTGTGAAGAGCCAATCTGAGACCCTGGATGATGAAGCACAGAGCATTGTTTGTTTGAAGTCTTATGACTTTTATGGTTGAGTAAAGCAGTTTTACAAAATCATCCCTCTCTCTCTCTGTGAGGACGTGCAACTATGGCAGCTCCATGATACACAGTGCAAACCTTATTCCTGACCAGACAACGGTACTGGAAACGTTTAACATGTAATCTATATGAATTTGAAATGGGATTTTATATATATTTTCATTTAATCCAAGGCCCACTTAAGTGCAGGTGAGGCTTTCAGGATTTATATTAAAGAGTAATTCCACTTTTTTGTTGAGAAAAAAACATTTCCCGCTGGGTGATCTATGTACATTGCAGGGGTTTAACAAACTTTGTTGCAGATTCCTACATTTTGTTATTCTAAAGAAATCACTTTCTGTTCCTCTGTGCCAAATGAGTCTAATGGGAGTAGTTTCATAATCGTCATCCACCTGCTCCAGTGTCAGGGTCTACATCCCTTTAGACGTGATTTCCTGTAGGGAGTATCTTACCAAAAATTATGTTTTTGTTGCAGGGGATGCCAAAAATCTGACTTGCATCTTAGTGTGTAGGCTTCTGGTAAAACCGGTGAGCCAATTACACAAGCAGGAAATTATGTTTCTGGGAGGCGATCTATACACATTCTGTGTACAGAACACCTCCAGGTAGCCATATTGCATTGCATTTTACAGAAATTTACAGCGCTGCAGATTGAAAAGGAAAGTTAATTTTTAATAACATTCAATGACTTGAGTCGCAACTGTACATGCTATTTTTTTTCCCCATGAAAGTGGAGTTACCCTTTAAAGGAAAATGAACCCTATTTGTAAAATAGATCTTTATTGCACACGCATGAATTACAATATGTACTTTGCAGCCACGCTTATGATGAAACGCCATTCTCCTGTAAAGGACATCTCCTAATCACTAAGCTACATGGCATCAATTAACATTTCAACTCTTTTTAAAACCATGGTAGTGGAAAAACTAGCCCATCAGTTCTTAGCTAGCCTGCTGTGTGAAGCAGTATTGGCAATGTTTTTTAAATAAAACTTTTGATTAATAAAGCACTGATATGAAAGAATCAAAATGGTTTTATTGGAAAAGTATAGTTTAGCGGAAACCTGTATGACAGACATATGTAGACTGCCATTGCCTTTGGCTGTCCTGCTGACCTAATGGCTTCAGTATTTTCTGTGTCAGTGAGTTGGAACAAGTATGCAGATCAGGTTTTCTGACCTTATGTCTAACATTCCTGAGCTGCCTACTTTTTACAAGAAGATTGAAGATTGGGGATACTTTTGGGACATTTTCAGAAATGGGTCAGTAATGGCAGCCTTTACATTTCTCTCAGGATGAACTTCCTTTAATAACCAGCAGATGTCACTGTCCATGAAGAAGTGCTTTACGTTGTATTTACAGTTATATAGGCTATTTTATAGCCACATTGGGATAGAGCATACAGTACCTTGAAAAAGTATTCGTACCCCTAGAAATTTAACACATTTTGTCATGTTACAACCCAAAACCTAAATGTATTTTATTGGGATTTTATGTAATAGACCAATACAAAGTTGCACATAATTGTGAAGTTGAAGGAAAATGATAAATGGTTTTCCAAAATTTTTACAAATAAATATCTGAAAAGTCTGGTGTACATTAATATTCAGCCCCTCTGAGTCAATATTTTGTAGAACCACCTTTCGCTGCAAATCTTTTTGGGTATATCTCTACCAGCTTTGCACATCTAGAGAGTGACATTTTTGCCCATTCTTCTTTGCAAAATAACTCAAGCTCTGTCAGATTGGATGGAGAGCGTCTGTGAACAGCAATTTTCAAGTCTTGTCACAGATTCCCAATGGGATTTAGGTCTGGACTTTTACTGGGCCATTCTAACACATGAATATGCTTTGATCTAAACCATTCCATTGTAGCTCTGGCTGAATGTTTAGGGTTGTTGTCCTGCTGGAAGGTGAACCTCCGCCCCAGTCTCAAGTCTTTTGCAGACTCTAATGCCTCGTACACACGGTCGGATTTTCCGATGGAAAATGTCCGATCGGAGCGTGTTGTCGGAAAATTCCGACCGTGTGTGGGCTCCATTGGACATTTCCCATCGGATTTTCCGACACACAAAGTTTGAGAGCAGGATATAAAATTTTCCGACAACAAAATCCGTTGTCGGAAATTCCGATCGTGTGTACACAAATCCGATGCACAAAGTGCCACGCATGCTCAGAATAAATAAAGAGATGAATGCTATTGGCCACTGCCCCGTTTATAGTCCCGACGTACGTGTTTTACGTCACCGCGTTCAGAATGAACGGATTTTCCGACAACTTTGTGTGACCGTGTGTATGCAAGACAAGTTTGAGCCAACATCCGTCGGAAAAAATCCTAGGATTTTGTTGTCGGAATGTCCGAACAAAGTCTGACCGTGTGTACGGGGCATAACAGGTTTTCTTCTAAGATTGCCCTGTTTTTGGCTCCATCCATCTTCCCATCACCTCTGACCAGCTTCTCTGTCCCTGCTCAAGAAGAGCATCCCACAACATGATGCTGCTGCCACCACCATGTTTCACGGTGGGGATGGCGTGTTGAGGGTGATGTGCTGTGTTAGTTTTCTGCCAAACATAGCGTTTTGCGTTTAGGCCAAAAAGTTCAATTTTGGTCTTATCTGACCAGAGCACCTTCTTCCACATGTTTGCTGTGTCCTCCACATGGCTTCTTGCAAACTGCAAACGGGACTTTTTATGACTTTCTTTCAACAATGGCGTTTTTCTTGCCACTCTTCCATAAAGGCCAGATTTATGGAGGGCACGACTAATAGTTGTCCTGTGGACAGATTCTCCCGCCTGAGCTGTGGATCTCTGCAGCTCCTCCAGATAGCAAGGATAACTTTCCACAAATTTGTGGCAGTGTTGAATTGTAAGTCTGTTAACTTGCTTCACATTTTCACTGGCAAGTTGTACACTTGCAAGAGCACTTGAAGCTCAAGTTCTAGTTAACACTTTTCCAATTTGTAGTAAATGTGTGTAGCAAGTCTCTAGCAAGAGCTGTGCAAGTCCACAGCATGAAAATTCAACCACAGTGACCCCTCTGGTGGGATGACTATTGTACAACATAACTGAACCAGAACATGCAGCAGAGTTGCAGATTGTTTGCAAAGAAAGTTGATCTAGAGTCATGCTATGTGGACTTGCTGCAATTGTGCAAAAAACTTGTGAAGCCTGGCAAGTCTAGCAATTGCTTTTTTTTAACAGATGAAAGTCTAGCAATAGCTTAGCAAGTAATTTTCAAACTTTCAGCACAATTGTTTGCTATCTGGGACCATGGGCCTTTTGGCTGCTTCTCTGATTAATGCTCTCCTTGCCCGGCCTGTCAGTTTAGGTGGACGGCCATGTCTTGGTAGGTTTGCAGTTGTGACATACTCTTTCCATTTTCGGATGATGGATTGTACAGTGCTCCATGAGATGTTCAAAGCTTGGGATACTTTTTTATAACGTAACTCTGCTTTAAACTTCTCCACAACTTTATCCCTGAAGAAGAAGAGGAATTGATTGCACACTCGAGTCCAAAGGATGCTGTTAAAGTTTTCATTATTGTCATAAGCCAGACAAACTTGCAAGGATGAATAGTTAATAGTTAATATAGTCTTGACTATTCCCCCCTGCAAGTTTGCCTGGCTTATGACAATAAAGAAAACTTTAACAGCATCCTTTGGACTCGAGTGTGCAATAAATTCCTCTTCTTCTTCCTAATACTAACGGTTGTGAGTCGGGATTAGCACCTTGAACCTTGTCCACTTTTGTTGCCTGAAGCGGTGTGCGCCCTTATTTGTTTCTTGATTACAGCTTTATCCCTGACCTGTCTGGTGTGCTCCTTGGCATTTATGATGCTGTTTGTTCACTAAGGTTCTCTAACAAACTTCTGAGGGCTTCACAGAACAGCTGTATTTATACTGAGATTAAAGTACACACAGGTGGACTCTTTTTACTAATTAGGTGACTTCTGAAGGCAATTGATTCCACTAGATTTTAGTTAGGGGTATCAGAGTAAAAGGGACTGAATACAAATGTACGCCAGAGTTTTAAGATTTTTATTTGTAAAAAAATTTTGAAAGCCATTTATAATTTTCCTTCCACTTCACAATGATGTGCCACTTTGTGTTGGTCTATCACATAAAATCCCAGTAAAATACATTTACGTTTTTGGTTGTAACATGGGAAAATGTGGAAGATTTCTAGGGGTATGAATACATTTCAAGGCACTGCACTTTACATTTTTTTTACACTCACATAGCATAACCTGAAACAAAATAAAAACGGCTGCTTCAATTTTACTTACTGTTTTCTAAAAACATCAAAACTGATGTTTCCTCTGCAGAGCTGTAAATTTAGTGTTAACCATAAGTAACCATGTCTGTACTTTGCTTGCAGATTTCATTATCATTTGTAAATAGTCTGATCAAGGCTAATGAGGAGAAACTGTGTATTCCTCTTTGTCAGTGGTGACAGATTGTGTTCTGTTTCCAATGGCGCTTTATGCATTGACATGCCCCCTTAGATTCAGTCTGCCTGTACAGTCTGGTCATCTGCTGACTTGGCACCATCCATAGGCAGCTTAACTCTGTAGGACACTGAAGTTGAATCAAAACTGCTTTATTTCAGATAATTGCAGTACAGAGGATGTTTTCCAGTCTTTTGAACTATAAGTGAGATTTCTAAGCCAAACACTGAGAAAGTTAAATATGTTTGTATTACGTTTAGGTATGTTGTGTGAATGCGAACACATAATAAACATATAGTGGGGTTTTCTCAAAATTGACTAAAGTGGAAATACCCTTTACAGATTCCTGGTATGTGCCTGCTGTGCCATGTACTTGTGTTTAAAAAGTTTTATGTTCTCTTTGTGTTGCTCCCTTTGTATGAAATACCTGGTGATCCAGTCCCCTTGCTTTCCTAATTCAAACTGACTGCACTAGGCATAGAAGCACATTCCCAGCGTGGTCATTTTTCTGGTTGTGCTGGGAGCACAGCCTGCCTGTCCTCTAACAACTAAGACATGTATTGTCACACCCCCTGCACAGCTCTTCACTGGGAAGATCAGTGTATTGCTCTTTCTTCCTGGTACTATTCTAAGGTACTTATGCTGGAAATGAAATTAAACTGTGTGTCAAGCAAAATAAAATAAAAAATTTATTTATTACACCTCTGGAATACATGCACTTTTCTCCATGTTTTATTCCTTTAAACATGTTGCAAGTACAGAACAAATAGTTTTGCTGGATGAATGTTGTATTTGATTACTGAATATAAAAAAAAAACTGTCATGGTCAGGCTTGGAGATCAGTAGCTATAGCAGTAGAGAGGCTTCCACCACCCAGCTGGTATGCAAGCAAGTACACAAGCAGGTCACCCTGGCAGATGATGCAGGCTCACCCGAGGTGCAGGGGCTAAGCACCAACTGGTCTTGACCAGAGCTGTTGCATGCCTCAGGATCACTCCACCAGGAGGTCTGCAAGCCGGGCTCCAGTAGAACGTAGGAATCAAGCAGATATAGCAGGTAGGGATTAGGCAGAAGTGTAATTAATAAACAAGCCAAAGGTCAGTAACTAGTGGTTGTAGGTTGGGAGCAAGTGAAAACGTAGTCGAGGAATAAGCCAAAGTTTAATAATGAGTGGTAGAGAAGATACAGACGGCAGCAGTAGTGAAAAGAGCAAGATATTGGCTGGAAAAGAGTACAATAATCTAGCAAACAGGAAGTGCAAAGACATGGTGTAAATTAGGAAATTCATGGGAGGAGCAAAGAGTTCAAGGTTTACCAGAGACAAGGTACAAGGAAGGATTGTCTAAGAAATCGGGCAAGAAGCTGTCCAGCATCTCAGGTGGCACACTGAGATGATCTACAGCCAAACACTGCAGAAGTTGCAGGTTCAGATCCAGACCCTGAAAAAACCTTGATATCAAGGAGTTTTCCATTCTCACTAATAAGTAATGAACTCTAATTGATCTCACTTATAGAACATTGCTATGGTAGATAGAGACCACTTTCACCAAAAGAGGAAAAAACTTGCTGGCCAATAATAGGCTTTGTCAACACTGGTTTATCAGGAAAACATTAAAAAAAGATTATTTAAAAGGCAAAGGGGCTTTCCGCTTGATTCCTGAATATGAAAAAAACTTTGAAACCCTTCGAACTTCAACTTTTTAATTGACGCTAAAATGTTTATTATTAGTTAAAGTTGTTCTAAACGAATTGCCTTAATGCGTTCTCTACATTAAAAACCTTCCAACACCAGACTAGAAATAATTATAATACAATGTGGAAATTAATATATGATTTTAGATTTTGACCATAGATACGCTTTAAACAATACAGCCCTGGGATCTGTCTAGTCCTGGCTATAAGAGCCCTTTTAGTGAGTGCAAGTCTGTTTATAACATATAATATAAAATACCGCGCTGGAGCAATAAAATAAAGCAGCAGTAAACAGTGTGACAACACAAAATAACAATAATAAAAATAAACTGCGCTAAGTGTCCTTTAGTGGATATTGACATAAGTATGAAGTATAAATGGTATAGTCCAAATATCGCTTAGAGTAAGAAAAAGCACCCCAGATCCTCCAAATGGTATAACATGCATAGGAATGATTAATAATCCAAAAGATCACGACCATGAATTGCCCTTACCAGAGCGCAAAATATATTAAGCAGACGGCTTAAACCCAGCCGGGGCCTTTAGGGATAAGGACCGATCAGATCTGTCAGAGTTCAGGCGTAGTTCCCTCAGTTCAGCACCGAAAGAAAAACAAAAATGCTTGCCATTGTATAATATTGTTTTGCAACCAAGTTAAGCATGCACCTGAAACCAACACCCTATTGTGCATATGGGATAAAGGTGATAACCCACCACCACAGCTGTAGATTGTGCTTACCAACTCTCAGGCTTTAGTATTCATTGAGCTCTATATCACTGGGAGATTGGTGGCTGTGTTAGGAAATCCTGGAGATCCTGCTATGAAGGTACAGCTGACTGATGTGCAGCCAACATTGCAGCAAGTTTATGACACACGGTGTTTTAACAAACTATCATCCAAAACTATCATCTACAAAAGATAGTGGGGCAGTGCTATGAGAGGCTCTTTTGGTGAAAGCTTCAAGGGTCCCTGCTTGAATGTCATGCTTTTCTGCAGCTGTTGATCCACACATGCCTCAGCCAAATTTTAAAGTAGATCGTATTCCTATCTGGATGATAGTTTGTTAAAACACCGTGTGTCATAAACTTGCTGCAATGTTGGCTGCACATCAGTCAGCTGTACCTTCATAGCAGGATCCCCACGATTTCCTAACACAGCCACCAATCTCCCAGTGATATAGAGCTCAATGAATACTAAAGCCTGAGAGTTGGTAAGCACAATCTACAGCTGTGGTGGTGGGTTATCACCTTTATCCCATATGCACAATAGGGTGTTGGTTTCAGGTGCATGCTTAACTTGGTTGCAAAACAATATTATACTATGGCAAGCATTTTTGTTTTTCTTTCGGTGATGAACTGAGGGAACTACGCCTGAACTCTGACAGATCTGATCGGTCCTTATCCCTAAAGGCCCCGGCTGGGTTTAAGCCGTCTGCTTAATATATTTTGCGCTCTGGTAAGGGCAATTCATGGTCGTGATCTTTTGGATTATTAATCATTCCTATGCATGTTGTACCACTTGGAAGATCTGGGGTACTTTTTCTTACTCTAAGCGATATTTGGACTATACCATTTATACTTCATACTTATGTCAATATCCACTAAAGGACACTTAGCGCAGTTTATTTTTATTACTGTTTATAACACTCACCACTTAGTAATTGGTCTTTTTGCTGTGCTTCAGCAGTTTCTTTATTGTACATCACGGGACACAAAGCCATAGTAGTTACTATGTGGGTTATAGGCCACCTTCAGGTGCTGGACACTGCTGGCACACCCTAAGACAAGAAGTCCACTCCCTATATAACCCCTCCCACTACTGGGAGTACCTCAGTTTTTTTCGTCAGTGTCTTAGGTGTTGGTGACGAGTAAAGATGTGCTATGCTGAGCTCCACTGGAATACACCTTACTGGGGCAAGCTATGCAACCGGATCCATTCAAAGTGTCTTTTCAGGCCTAATTGAATGGTACTCGGGTCTCGTGGCAGAAGAAACGAGGTTTAGCCCGTAACGCTTCTCTTTTTAGAGAGCTAGACCCCGGGATCCAGTGCTTTTGGTTTTTTCAGCCATAAAGTTTCCTGGTGGGGTGTTTTACGGGTCCAGGAGTGTGGATCCCCCGATTAAAAAGGGGCCCCCGGTTCCTGAAGGTTTTTTGACAGAGCCCACCGTGAGGGGTGAAGATTAGGTCTGTTGGTTTTACCACAGAATCCCTGCGGCGGGAAAGGTAAGTGGAGATTTCTAAGGAATTTTAAATTCTAATATGAATTGTCTCCTTTAAAATGTAAATGTTGTCATGCCTAAAAGTCACCACTGGGAGGGGTATAGAGCACGTACCTTTCATGCTTTCCTCAGATCACTCTGTAATCAGCAAAAGCTACAGACTTCCCTCCGGCGAGCAGTCCCAGGCCTCCGGTAAAGTGTTGGGGGGGAATTTTTTTCCTAAAAACACCCCCCACCTGGACAGAGGCTCTCCCCCTCTCTCTGGATAGAGGGAGAAACCAGAAACGAACCATTTTAACGCCTCCCGTCTCATGGCGGCAGTTTGTTAGCCTTCTCGCCGTCCCCCAGCACACACATGCCGATCCCTTTGGATCGGAGGCCCGCACTCGCGCGGGAAACGCTCTTTTTAAAAAAAAGAGAGAGAGAGGGGGTGTGGTATATGGGGGCGTGGCTTAGCGCTGCGTTGGCGTGCAGCAATGTCCAGCACGGGAGAACTTTTAAAAAGCTCCATTATGCTGGTGTCGGAGGGACACAAGAGCAAAGGGGGCATGTAAGTGGTGACACAGGCATTCCCTTGGCACATTTACTAAAGCACCAAGCTTAGCACTAATAGCAGCGGTAGTTGCTGGACTATTTGCTCAAGCAGTGGGTGCGATTTCTTCTGGTAGTACCTCTGCATTTGTGCATCGGGCTATGGTCACAGTGGGAGGTAGAAACACCCCAAAAAAGGGCGTTTAAGAGGGACTCCTTCAAGCTCTAAAAAGCCTAAACTCCTCTCTACAATGGCATCCTCCCCTGAGAGATCTCAGGTGGCTGGTCAGAGTGAACCATCAGGGTCGTCAAGTGTTGCAACTGTTTCCAACACTGCAGTCCCTGTCTATATTACTGAAGAAGGTTTTTTTTTTCTGCAGCCATGATAGGTTTGGAAACATGGGCATCCGCAGGTAAGGGCAAGGGGGGTCAAGTGCTCCCCCTTGGAATGAGGGATCGGATTGACACATTCAGCACAGTGGCATCACTAAGGGGGTGCAGGCAGCCAGGGGGTGACACCATCAAGGTGCTGTCAAGCCCCCCCCATCAGTGTAGTGTGACCGCAGGCTCTTGTCCCTGCTCAGTCCAGCAGAGAACTCAGTGTCAGGAGAAAGGCGAGCTGCGGGCTGTCAAAGGTTTCCCCCGCTCGCCCCCCCCTTTCCTGTCAGGGAGAAGCAACGGCGGCTCTCACCAGGTTCCCCACCCAGCTTCCTGCCCGCTCCGTTCCTTCCCCGTTGGCCATAACTGAGGGCCAATCAAAGGACACTAGGAGGGGAGAGCATCATGGGACATGTAGTCCCGAAGATTGGTGGCTCCATTTTCCACAGGAAGGAGGCTACAGTTCGATCAAGAGAGAGATTGAGAGTCTCCAGCCTGGAAAAAAGCTGGACAAAGAAAGAGGCGTGTGCTGGCCGGAAGCCAGAGAGAGAGCCACGCTACCCAGCGCCACCAGAGAGAGCCACGCTACCCAGCGCCACCAGAGAGCCACGCTACCCAGCGCCACCAGGGAGAGCCACGCTACCCAGCGCCACCAGGGAGAGCCACGCTACCCAGCGCCACCAGGGAGAGCCATGCTACCCAGTGCCACCAGGGAGAGCCACGCTACCCAGCGCCACCAGGGAGAGCCACGCTGCCCAGCGCCACCAGAGAGAGAGCCACGCTGCCCAGCACCACCAGAGAGAGAGCCACGCTGCCCAGCACCACCAGAGAGAGAGCCACGCTGCCCAGCGCCACGAGAGAGAGAGCCACGCTACCCAGCGCCACGAGAGAGAGAGCCACGCTACCCAGCGCCACGAGAGAGAGAGCCACGCACCCAGCACCACCAGAGAGAGAGCCACACTGCCCAGCGCCACCAGAGAGAGAGACTGAGCCACTGCCAGGGTACAGACATGCTACACTACTGACCAGAATCGCCCTCGGGGAACCCAGAGTGAGCCATGGTCTGGTAAGAGGGCCTGTCGGCCATTATCCATTACTTATTCCTAGGGACTGTACTACGCCTGCTGTCTCTGACCATGACAATGTGATAATGACATTGTCGAAAAGGGGCAGCGCATGGGTGACCCTAAAGTGATGCCCCCCCCATAAAGAAGTTCTGCGGACGCCCATGTTTGGAAGATAGGTTAGCGGCTTTAATCGCATCTCAATGTGGGACAAGGGACAAAACGCGACAGGTCCCCTTCCATTTCCCAGGACCCTCAAACTGAGGATCTCGGGGTGGGGCAAGATGAATTTCCTTCGGGGGACCATGAAGAGGCTGATGACTCCTCTTCTGAGGGGTCAAATGTGGAAGGATCAGCTTCACAATCTGATAGATTGTTGGTGCAATCTCTTACTGAGATGGTCCATTCCACATTTTTGCTACCCTTAACTGAGTCTGTTTATAAGCCCACTTCTTGTTTGGGTTCGCTCAAGCCATGCATGCCTTTCCTGTCCATTCATTGCTGGAAAAGCTTATGTATTCTGAGTGGGATCACGCAGATAAGCATTTTTTTCCTCCTAAAAAGTTTTCAACACTTTATCCTATGGAAGAAAAATTCTCTTAAGAAGTGGGAGATACCAGCAATTGACGCTGCTATATCCTCTGTGAATAAAAGTTTGACTTGTCCGGTAGACAATGCTCAAATGCTTAGGGATCCAACGGACAAAAAGTTGGAATTCCTATTAAAAAACACTTTTTTTCTCTGGCAGGTTCAGTGACTCAGCCTGTGCTGGCAGCAATTGGTGTATGTCAATCCTTGAGAGACCAGTTTAACCCTTTCATGACTAAGCCTATTTTTGAAATTTGGTGTTTACAAGTTAAAATCCGTATTTTTTGCTAGAAAATTACTTAGAACCCCCAAACATTATATATATATTTTTAGAAGAGAATCTAGAGAATAAAATGGAGATTGTTGCAATATTTTTTAGCACACGGTATTTGTGCAGCGGTGTTTTAAACGCAAATTTTTGGAAAAGTGACACTTTCATGAATTTTAAAAAATCCAAACAGTAAAGTTACCCCAATTTTTTTGTATAATGTGAAAGATGATGTTACGCCGAGTAAATAGATACCAAACATGTCACCCTTTATAATTGCACGCACTCGTGGAATGGCGACGAACTACGGTACCTATGAATTTCCATAGGCGACGCTTTAAAAAATTTTTACGGTTATCAGGTTTGAGCTACAGAGGAGGTCTAGGGCTAGAATTATTGCTCTCGCTCTGACGATCGCGGCGATACCTCACATGTGTGGTTTGAACACCGTTTACATATGCGGGCGCGACTTCCGTATGCGTTTTCTTCGCTGCGCGAGCTCGCGGTGACAGGGGCACTTTAAAAATTTTTTTTTTTTTTTTTTTTTAATTTTATTTATTTTTGTACTTTTATAAATTGTGTTTTAAAATTTTTTTTTTTTTTTTTTACTTTTATTGCTGTCACAAGCAATGTAAACATCCCTTGTGACAGTAATAGGTGGTGACAGGTACTCTTTATGGAGGGATCGGGGGTCTAAAAGACCCCCCATCCCTCCTTTACACTTCAAAGTATTCAGATCGCCGAAAACGGCGATTCTGAATACTGTGTACTTTTTTAAATTCGGCGCCATTGGCAGCCGAGTAAACGGGAAGTGACGTCATGACGTCGCTTCCGCGTTTTCAACAAGAAGGCTGGAACGAAGCCGCTCGCAGCTTCGTTCCAGTCCGCCCCCAGCCGCCGAAGGCAGCCGAACCGACACCGGGACTCCCGATTGCACGGGAGGCCCGGTAACAGCGGCGGGAGGCGGCGGGAGGGGGGGATGTCCCCTCCCGCTCCTCCGGTATAACAACCGAGCGGCTTTTAGCCGCATCGGTTGTTATATACGGGTAGCCGATCGCCCGCTGAAAACAACGGTACCGGGATGATGCCTGCAGCTGCGGGCATCATCCCGGTATAACCCCGGAAAGCCGAGTACGCATATGTGCGTACGGTCGGCGGGAAGGGGTTAAACAAGTGCTCAAGGTTATTCCTGATCAGCAGGCCTAGGATTTAGCCAAACTACCAGCTGCGTTATGTTTCGCAATAGACTCCATAAGAGATTCTATTCTTCAGGCCTCACGCCTTACGCTTGGGCTGGTGCATATGCGTAGAATCTTATGGTTAAAAAATTGGTCAGCCAAGGCGCCATGCAAAGAGCTCCTGGCTAGTTTTTCTGTTCAATGTGAACGGCTGTTTGGGGATGATATGGATAAATACATCCAAAGAATTTCTGGTGGAAAAAGTACTCTTTTGCCAGTGAGGAAAAAGAGCAAACATGTTTCATTTAAACAAGCTCCTTCTCCAGTGCCAGGGGCATCAGCCTCCAGGTAGTCCCGACGGCCTCCGCCGTCAGGTTCAAGAGGTAAACTTCAGGATCAAAAGAAGTCCTGGGGGAGAAAACCTACAAAACAATATACTAAAGCCTCCTTATGAAGGGGCGCCCCCACTCGCTCGAGTGGGGGAAGACTTCTGCAGTTCTCAAGGATCTGGCAGGAAGAGTGTCGAGACAAATGGGTGACTTCTTCAATAGCTCTAGGCTACAAACTAGAGTTCCGAGATTCCCCGTCTCAGCGTTTTCTCAGATCAAACGTTCCCAGGGATCCAGAGAAAAAGAAGTCTCTCTTTTCAAGCATTGGACCATCTTTTCTCTCAAAAAGTGATCTCAGTGGTCCCCATGCAAGAGTAGGGATTGGGGTTTTATTCAAGCCTTTTCATGGTGCCAAAACAAATTGGTGATGTCAGACCCATTCTGGATCTTAAAGATCTAAACCGGTTCCTAAATATCCGCTCTTTCCGCATGAAGTCAATCCGATCAGTAGTCTCCATCCTGCAAGGAGGAGAACTTCTGGCGTCAATCGACATCAAGGATGCATACCTCCATGTGCCGATTTTCCCCGCTCACCAGAAATATCTATGCTTCGAAATAGAAAATCTTCATTTTCAGTTTGTAGCTCTGCCTTTCGGTCTAGCTACTGCACCTCAGATGTTTACAAAGGTCCTGGCCCCTCCTCTAGCCAGATTGAGGGCCCAAGGTATAACGATTATAGCGTACCTAGACGATCTACTCTTGATAGACCAGTCGGTAGCTGGCTTAGACCAAAGTATGATCACCACAGTCAAGTACCTGGAATACCTAGGTTGGATTCTCAACCTAGAGAAACTGATTCAGGTGGTCAAGGCAAAGAAGAATCCTTCTATTCGACTTTGCATGAGGTTATTGGGAAAGATGGTGGCTTCATTCGAGGCCGTTCCTTATGCTCAGTTTCATTCGAGGCTGCTGCAGAACAGTATCCTTTCGGCTTGGAACAAGAAGGTCCAAGCGCTAGATTTCCCAATGCGTCTGCCTCCAAGGGTGCGGCGGAGCCTCAGTTGGTGGCTAATAACCAAGAATCTGCAGAAGGGAAAATCCTTCCTACCAATTACCTGGAAGGTGGTAACAACAGATGCCAGCCTTTCAGGTTGGGGAGCAGTCCTGGAAGAGGCGACTGTCCAGGGGAAATGGTCCAGATCAGAAATGACCTTGCCCATCAACATTCTAGAGATTTGGGCAGCACGCTTGGCCCTGAGGGCCTGGATGCTCAGGTTACGGAATTGTCCTGTCAGGATCCAATGCGACAATGCCACAGCAGTGGCTTATATCAATCACCAAGGGGGCACGAGAAGTTGTGTGGCCCAGAGAGAGGTGAATCCTATCTTAACTTGGGCAGAAAACCATGTACCTTGTGTAACTGCAGTCTTCATTCCAGGAATAGAAAATTGGCAGGCGGACTACTTGAGTCGCCAGCCGTTGTTCGCGGGAGAATAGGCCCTTCACCCCGATGTCTTCCTGGCAATAGGCCGGAGATGGGGATCCCAGATGTAGATCTGTTTGAGTCCAGGTTCAACAAAAAGATCGACAACTTTGTGTCATGAACAAGGGATCCTCTAGCATGTGGAACAGATGCCTTGGTGTTCCTGTGGAATCAGTTCTCACTGATTTATGCATTCCCTCCTATTCTGCTGCTTCCGCGATTTCTTCGCAGGGTCAAGCAGGAAGGGAAGTCGGTGATTCTTGTGGCATAGAAGATCCTAGTATGCAGAGATCATAAGAATGGCAGTAGGGGAACCATGGACCTAACACCACATCCAGACCTTCTCTCGCAAGGTCCGGTATTCCACCCTACCTTACAAGCGCTAAATTTAACGGTTTGGCTATTGAGACCCACATTCTGAAGAAGCATTGGCTAACAGGTTCTGTGGTGTCTACCTTGGTTAATGCAAGTAAGCCGGCCTCCAGAGTCATATATCATAGTCTGGAAGGCATATGTCTCCTGGTGTGAATCCAGGGGTTGGCACCCCATGAAGTATGTCATAGGTAGAATCCTTGACTTTGTGCAGATGGGGTTAGAGATGAAGCTGGACTTGAGTACCATCAAAGGCCAGGTCTCGGCCTTATCAGAATGAGTTTCAATGACCACGCATTCTTTGGTTCATGGTTTTATTCAGGGGGTAACACAGCTTAATCCTCCGTTTAGCAGTGTTAATTTCGTAAACTAAATGAATACTATTTTAGTTGACTAAAATACGACGAAAACTAATGCCGCGTACACACGAGCGGACTTTACGGCAGACTTTGCCCGGCGGACTTTTCGACGGACTTTACGACGGACTTTCTGAATGAACGGACTTGCCTACACACAATCCACCAAAGTCCGTCGAATTCGTACGTGATGACGTACGACCAGACTAAAACAAGGAAGTTCATAGCCAGTAGCCAATAGCTGCCCTAGCGTGGCTTTTTGTCCGTCAAACTAGCATACAAGCGAGCGGACTTTTCGACCGGACTCGATTTAGCCGGATTGATTTAAAACATGTTTCAAATCTAAGTCCGTCCAACTTTTGAGAAAACAAAGTCCGCTGGAGCCCACACACATCGAATTGTCCGACAAAATCCAGTCCGCCGGGCAAAGTCTGCCGTAAAGTCCGACCGTGTGTACGCGGCATAAAACAACTGAGATGACTAAAATAAGACTAAAACTAAAATGCCATTTTAGTCAAAAGACTCATGCCGCGTACACACGAGCGGACTTTACGGCAGACTTTGCCCGGCGGACTGGATTTCGTTGGACAATTCGATCGTGTGTGGGCTCCAGCGGACTTTGTTTTCTCAAAAGTTGGACGGACTTAGATTTGAAACATGTTTTAAATCTATCCGTCAAACTCGAGTCCGGACGAAAAATCCTCTCGTCTGTATGCTAGTTCGACAGACAAAAAGCCACGTTAGGGCAGCTGTTGGCTACTGGCTATTAACTTCCTTGTCTTAGTCCGGTCGTACGTCATCACGTACGAATTCGACGGACTTTGGTGGCTTGTGTGTAGGCAAGTCCGTTCATTCCGAAAGTCCGTTAAAAAGTCCGCCGGGCAAAGTCTGCCGTAAAGTCCGCTCGTGAGCACGCGACATCAGACTAAAGCTAGATTGAATTTGACTTCAAAATTAACATAAGTCAGTAGTGCATGTTCATACCTCAATACCATAAATAATAACATATTCGATTTTTCACTCCAGCAGTATGTAATGAGTTTTGAAATTGTAGAGAAATGTTAACTAATGCATTACAATTTAATTACACCCATTAGATTTTAGATAACTAAAATGAGTTTTAGTCGACTAAAATGTACTGGAGATTTTAGTCGATTTAAAATGTAGGACATTTTAGTCGATTAAAATGTATTGGAGATTTAGTTGACTAAATACGACTATAACTAAAACAATTGCAGAGTACAACAGGTATAACAGGTAAGCTGTTATAAAAATCCAATTTTTCTATGCAAATGACCGTTCCATCCATGACTCTGAGGATGGAAAATGCTGCTATCATATTAGTGCCTATTCCCTGTGACCACTGTGGTGAGAATAGTGTGCCATTTAGATGTCAAAACAGAAATTGATAAGATTTCAATAGAACTTTACCCAGGTTATTTTGCATTTATTTCTCTATAAAGAACCTGTGGATGTGTCTAATGTAGGATAGCCTTATATTGTTGGGGAGATACATTTCCTTTGAAAATGTTGAGTCACTTTACTCTGGCTATGAAATTGCCAGTTGATGACAAGTGACACTTTTTAACAATGTAGATGGTTTCCATTGGTTTTCTTACCACTTTTGATCTTTTGTTAACCACAAGCTATGAAACCATGCTTCTTGAAATTGCTAAAATATCATCTTGTGTTTTCATAGTTTCTCAGAATAGGAAGGAACTAATGAAACACTTTCCTCTTATCATGCAAAATATTGTGAAAATAGCAAAGGCACCTATTGCATAGTGTATTAGGTTCATTATCTTGACACAAATGGGTTCTGCATAGAAACCAATCAGCTTCCAAGTTTTATTGCCAAAGCTCAATTAAACAAGCTGATTTTAGAAGCTGATTGGTTTCTATGCAGAATTGAGCAGGATTTTGCAGTCTCTAGCTTTGGTAAATAAACCCCAAACTTTGTTGTTATGCTAATATAAGAAAAGTATGCAGTCAGAACTTCAACTCTGGATGTAACTGAGTACATGGAAATAACAACTTTGCTAGATAACAAAGTGAAAACTGAATTTGGCTCCATTTGCATGGGTGATTACATACCCTGCGTTTTCCAGCGATAGGAATCTGCAGATTCCTGCAGCTGGAGTTGACAAATGTGTGCAAATAGCCGGTACCACTAAGCCCATATAATGCTATGAAAGGTTATTGGCGGCCACAGCTATTTGTGACCATTCGGACAGCCCTGATTTCCTGTAGTGATCGTTGCTGGATGCACTTTGTGTGCGTCCAGCCATGATCTCTGCAGGTAATCTCTGGCTGTACAAACAGTCACAAAGTTGCCACACAACTTTGTTTACATCTGTCAATTCCAACTGCAGGAATCTGAAGATTCCTGCCACTGGAAATCAAAGCGTGTGAGAGTGGAATGCTCTGAATCATAAAGGTCCTAATTCCTCAGAAGTTTTCTTATGTTTTGCATATGCCACATGCAGTTCATCATTTATCTTTGCAGAGCTAATGTCAGATCCCTAGAATTAGGGGCATACCTACAGGGGTTTCAGGGGGAAAATGAAGGGAATTGGTTCTTCAGGTCCTGCTGCCCCCAGGCCAATGTGCACTCTTCTTTCCCCCTTTCGCTCCCCCTCCCACACACACACAGTGCTGCCTGGTTCCCCCCCTCCCCTCCCCTCTCCTTACGGAAGCTGTGAGGGATGTCTCAGGATGGAGAGTGGGGGGGCAGGGCTGGTAAATATGTCATTTACTGGCCCCTTCCTTTTCAGAATAGACATTCTTACCGATTATTGACTCTATCCATTCATAACTGAGTCATAGTAAACCATGTTGAATGAGCAGGAAGTACAGAGCTAGCCCTGTCCATTCATTCTGTGCTTCTGAGGCTGCAGAGATGTAGATTGAAGGCCTCAATCTTCTTTCTCTGTCTCAAAGGTAGAACATCAGTGGGGCCCCCTACGGGTCTCTTAAAAAATTGTAAAAAAAAATAACAAAAATGGTAAAAAAAAAAAAAAAAAAAAAAATTCATTAAATTAAAAAACTGCAGATACCAGTGGGGAAACTACCAGAGTTTCAAAGGTCACACTTTCGACTGGTCCTTGGTGTTCTGCTACAGTGGGGGGGCCAGCTTCAGAACATGTGACAGGGTCTTGCTGCAGGACCGTAATAAAGGGTCCCGCAATGGGAGTAAAGGGCCCCAAGATTAGTGGGAAGAGCCTGAAGGGAAAGGCCCCGGCTGGGAGTCAGGGGGGCCAAGGGGGCCCTTCATGGTTTCTTGCACTGGGGCCATGAAAGTTCTAGTTACATCTTTGCCGAGAATCACTGTTGGAGCTTATTCACGCCAGATGCAATGTCATGCAGTTTGCTGTGTTTGTGATCTTTGCGACAGGTTAAACAAAAAATTCAGATTCCAGGACCCATGCAAGAAAATTTGGATGCAGGAATATCTAACGCTGAGTTTTTGTATTCTGGGAGCGGAATTACCCCCGTCCCATCAGAATACACTGATCAGCGCTGCAGCCATTGGCTTTAACGACCGATTGAATGCTGTTTTTGCAGCAGGACCATTCCACAGAAGCCAGTCGTTAGAATAGACGCAGCTACACACGGATCAAAATGAGTCCTGTTCTTGCCAAACCGGCCGAATTTCGATATGTGTGTATTCAGCTTAACATTTGTCTGTGATTAGGGCTCTTTTCATTAGAACAGTGCTTTGTGTGACATTTTGGAAATATCTTGCATGCTGCAGTATACCTGCGATGATCTGTATATTTCAAATCAAGTCAGAAAAAGATGCATCCGAGTGCATCTGACAATGCATGTGAGTGCGTTTAAAAGTTGCTTGGGTTTTCAATCACATCTGCTGGGAAGGTACCTTCTGTCTCAAGGTTATGTACGTTTTCTGTATATGTTGCATATACAGAGAATTGTAACCTGTTTTGCTTTTTTTTTACTGTATTTTTCGTTCACTTTAGCAAAGCAAGTAGTCAGGATATTGTCCCAGAGCTGAATGTAAAAGGACATGTGGAATATTTTAGGTATGCTTTTGATACCCATACATTCTCTCTTTTTGATAAAAAAAAAGGGTTTTATTAAAGAAATAAAACACAGAACAAAAACAATACAGAGAAAGTAATGCTAAGACATCTTCACAAATACAAAATATCCAATTGTAAACACAGTGTGTATATAGACGCACATATAAGACAGCAAAAAAGAAAATACAGCCCAACGTAGCCATCCATGAGTCAGTACAGCATCCACCCCAGTAAAGCCTTTTAATGAAGCCACCCTTCCCCGGGTATCTATTAGAAAATTGCATAGTTACATTTTGAGAAAATAAAACAAGAGAAGGACCTAACCAATGAGTAATCTATCTAATGCCGCGTACACACGGTCGGACTTTTCGTCTACAAAAGTCCGACAGACGTCGACGGACCAAATCCGGCGGACAATTGGATTGTGTGTGGGCTTCCCCGGACTTTTCCAGCCGCAAATCTGACGGACTTTAGATTTGAAACATGCTTCAAATCTTTACGTCGTAACTCCGCCGGACCCAGAAATCCGCTCGTCTGTATGCTAGTCCGACGGACAAAAACCCACGCTAGGGCTACTGGCTATCAACTTCCTTATTTTAGTCCGGTGTACGTCATCACGTACGAATCCGTCGGACTTTTGTGTGATCGTATGTAGGCAAGTTCGTTCGTAAGAAAGTCTGCCGCAAGTCCGTCGAAAGTCTACCGGACGGGCTGTCGGACTTTTGTAGCCGAAAAGTCCGACCGTGTGTACGCGGCATAACACCAGCTCCAGCGGGCTCAAACTTGGGGTATCCAGCCACTGACCCCATATACCCATACATTCTTAGAGTGTTTGTAAACCCCATTCATGAAATATGACCTAGGCACATATATCTGTGTTTACCTATCTCTCGCCAAAGCTCTGAGTTCTGTTTTCTCTCTGGTGCTTCGTTCCTCTGTTATCAGCAGAGTCACTTCTGATTGCATGTTTTTTTTTTAAATTGAACAACAGTGATAGAAGTATGTATTAATACTTTCTTTATACGTACTGATATAATATGACCATTAAGCCCATGTGCTGCATCTGCGCATTCAATGACTGCACTTAGCTGTGGGTACCCAACGCCTGTCTTTTTTCTGGTGGTGCAGACAGAACCTGACAGGCAAAAAAGTAAAATTAAAGGATGAACGGCAAGAGAATCACATGTGATAGGAAATCATAACTAGGATATCCAAGTGATGTGTATATATAACAACAAGATCAGATATGAGCTATTCCAGTACATAAAACAATTATTAAAGTAGAAGTAAACCCTCCTATCTTTTTCAGCCAAGGAAGCTGCCATCTTGGCCTCTGTTTGATCTATAACTGCCATGATGCTGCACATGTGATCCGTTATGACACCAGCCATTGGATGGTTTGACAGTTTGGTTGAGAGCACAACCAATAGGAGTGTTGCCGGAAATGTAACTTTTTTTGAAATGGTTAAATGGATGGGTTTACTTCCGCTTTAAGCTCCTTTGAGGCACATGCAACATTGAAATGTAAGGTGTTGCTGCAATTCCTCTTCTTTTATGTGAAAAAAGCTATAGCCCTGCAGTGGAAAAAAGTCAAACCCTCCTAGTTTGCAAATGTGGACTACCTTAGTTAATAAGGCTTTACCTACATACAAACTGACCTATACAGCCCAAGGGTGTCTGAAGAAATTTGATAAAATTTGGTCCTGTTGGACGTCCGTTGTGCCAGGGGCTATAAAGGTCTAATTTTGTCACTTCGATTTTTCTACTAAAACGTTCCATTATATTGCCTTGTTGGCACTAATTGGGAGTTGTCATATATGTGTTCTACTTGAAATTATATTTGTATGTGTCATGGATTGTACTTCACCAGCTGCTTGTTTTTGGCATTTGTATCTCTGATGGGATTTTCAGATGTGAATGTACAAAAATGTCCCTGTACTTATGTAAGCCTGTGTTTTTTAATGATATGTATGGCTGACTCATCCGTATGTACCCTGATTCATGCCATCTTTGTTTTTCTTTATAAAATTAATAAAAGTATCTTTAACCCCGTTACGCCTAAGGGTAAAACAGATCTTAATGCCTAAGCACAATTTAGACATCTGTTAGTAAAACCATACATATCATCACAACTACTTAGTGCATCCAGGTGGATTATACCTTGTTTATTTTTCAGGACAAATTGGGCTTTCATTTGGTAGTAAATAGTTATGGATATCTACTGTTTTTTTCTTTATTACCAAAGGAAAACTGGCCCAAAATATTAGAAAAAAAATGTATTTAAATTTGGTTGTATATTTCTTGCTACTACTATAACCTATCACTAAGAACAACCCAAAATAAATTCTCCTGCTCGTAATAATCACAGCGATACCACATATGTGTATGTCAGTTGTTGTCTGTACCCGTAGCACAGCCCAGAAGCAATAGTGCGCATTTTGCTGTTTTTTAAATTTTTGTTCTACCTAAAACCAACTGGAACTGATGCTAATTTAAAAAAAAAAAATCCTGACCAAAATATACTGATCCTGACCTTTGACCCTTACTTGACCCAAGCACTAACCCTGGCAGTGTCCTAGATCAAACCTTGATCTAGGTATTTATTTTTTTACACACTTTTTTTTCCCTCTCTGCAAATTTACATTGTATCTTTCCACTCACAGAGAGAGAAAAACACAGGGGCGGGCTTCACAGTGACTGATCACTGTGGTAGCCAATCAGAGGCTACCAAATCGATCAGGTGACCCAGAACCAGGAGATCTGGGTCCTGTTTGTTAGTACAGGGCCCGGGGTTCTCAGTGAGACCTGGGAGTACCCTGTGCAGCGCCCTCCGTGCACAAAGGGAGATACACATATATGCGCCCCCAGGGAGAAAAAGCCCGGTGCAGTGGGGCCGCATATATGTGTTACGTTGGCATGAAGGGGTTAAAATAAATTGAAATTTAATGATGTATGTATGAAATCTTTTGTAGTGTAGAGTATGATGGAGTACTTAGTTCAATAGATGATTTCTAATTGTGTCGATTTTAGCACAGCGACCAACGGGAGAGTATATTATACTGTTCTATGACTAGAAAAAAGTGTAACCACATGAACTACATTACCTAATGAAATCAAAGGGTAAGGATATTGCATTAACGCCATTAGGTGTGTATAAACTACAGTAATATCTGTACATATATGATGCTAATCCCAGAAATATACAGTTAAACTAATCAATGTGTTAAATAAATTAGATCAGTGAATGCAATTTAAATATGCAACTACAACTTGATTGGTGCAGTTCAGTCCTAAAATCCTGCAAAGAGAGGACTGCAAAATGGAATCTTTATGCTACCTGAATATGCTACAGTTAAACAAGTTAGTACCTGGCCCTATTCCAACTTTGATAATATCTGCGCCTGAAAGAATTAATTCCTCCACCATCTCTCCAGTAACCACGTTTCCAGCCTGCAGACAGAAAGCACCTTGTGAGTAAGTAGAAGTCAGGGCAAAAACAGTGAGCATTTAAAACTTGGACAGAGAGAAGTCATGTTTTCTCACCATGATTGTATGCTTAGGGAACCTGGCTCTTACATCCTTCACATGTTGGACAAACTGCTCAGAATAGCCATTAGCCACATCCAGGCATATATAACGAACTTGAGGGACAGCAGACAAAACGTCCTCCAGATGCTGAAAATCTGTCTGCCCAGTGCCAGAGCTCACAGCCACATTCTGCAGAACATGCAGAACAAAATGTTCACAACTAAATCTGTACATAAGAGAAAAAGGTGCTGCTGATTTGATAGAAGGTCAGTAATAGACTGCAACCCCAAATATTTGAAGAAAACTAGAAGAATTTTCACTCACATCTAGACATTCCGGGTAGTCACAGGCAAACTGCTTCCACTCCTCAGGTGAATAATGCTTATGTACTGCCGTGAACAGAGTAAACTGAAGGGAAATAAGCAAAATATTAAAGTGAATTCACAGTGCTGATTATATTCAGTTATGTGACTGCATAGCATCATCATTGTCACAGGGGTTAAAGAACATGAAAATAAACATTTAATTCTAAGAATTTTATGTGTGTTGTATTGTTTTTGCATAAGCAGTAAGAATTCTTCCTGCTGAAAAGATTGCTCATTCCCATAAAACATGTTTTTTTTTCTGTAATCATTCAAAATATCTTTGGTAAGACCACTTTCTCCTCTATCTTTCTAAAGCTCACTTCACATGTCACAATCTGATTGTATAATCTCTATTGATCCGCCATAACTATGTAGTACAAGGGCCAATCGGATTTGGATACAAATGAATAGTAAAGTTTAGGTAGGTCCTCAAATTCATGAAAATAGTAACATTTGTCACAAGTTAAAGCCCCATCGAAGCCTCCTTATTTATTACTGTAATGCAGTCAGCACATATACAGTAATAAAATTGATTTTTTTTTTTTTAATCCTTTTTTTTTTGGAGCCTATTGAGGGGCATAGATCCCACCCCTTTGTGCTTATGATTATGCTCAATGTAGTCATTTGCAACAAAACCAAGGGATGCTGTTTGTTTTGTTTGCCAACCGTGCTGTGGGTAGCAGTATAACCCAAAGGTTTAGGACTTCCTGTGTCCCTCAATGGACTCCTGTTTTCATTCTTGTCCATTATGGAACACAGGAAGTCTTAAAACTTCAGGATATCCAAAAGCAGTCCAACTCAGGGGTGGGCAACGCAGCAACTACTGATATCAAGCTCAAGAAAGCAGAAAACTGGAGACTGCCTGCAACTCAATGAGCCGCCTAAAGGACCTTACATCCAAAGATAACATCAGATGAGGCTGTAACAACCGCCTGGTGAAACTTGTGAAAAGGTAGACCAGATAGCAACTTGGAGTGTGTTTAAAATCCTGTTCAACCAGCCGCCATTTATAAACAGTAGACAAGTGGTTAAAGGGATGGATATTGGACCCTTGCAGAATGTAAGCTGCACAACTGGGTGCCAAAAAACACAGTGCACTCTTCAGGGCCCAAGAAATGTGGGAGTGGCAGGTTTGGGTAAGGGTAGGGCAAGCAAGAAAAGGAAAGGAAAAAGGTACAGAAGGTGGTAAGAAAAGGGGGATGGGAAGGATGGAGCAGTTGGGAAAGGATTGTCCAGTTGGGAAAAGGGAGCAGGGAGAGAGGAAAAAAAAAAATAGTTGTTGTTTTAATTCTTTGATGACTAATAAAACCATGACAGTACGCAAATTAATCATTTCAGCCTGTCCCTCACTTTGCACAAGGCTCTTGCCATCTCAAAAGTCCCCACAGTGTCCATATTGGCAGCAATTATAGGAATCCCTTGGTAGCTTTTGCCTGAGTTCCTGAATGTAAATGCACGGGTGAGCTCCACCTGCAAGACAAAAAGTATGAGTAGACAGCAGGGAGAAAAAGATATTTCATGATTATATATTTTCAGTGTCTAATGCCCCGTACACACGGTCAGATTTTCCGACGGAAAATGTGTGATAGGACCTTGTTGTCGGAAATTCCGACCGTGTGTAGGCTCCATCACACATTTTCCATCGGATTTTCCGACACACAGAGTTTGAGAGCAGGCTATAAAATTTTCCGACAACAAAATCCATTGTCGGAATTTCCGATCGTGTGTACACAAAGTGCCACACATGCTCAGAATAAATAAAGAGATGAAAGCTATTGGCTACTGCCCCGTTTATAGTCCCGACGTACGTGTTTTACGTCACCGCGTTCAGAATGATCGGGTTTTCCGACAACTTTGTGTGACCGTGTGTATGCAAGACAAGTTTGAGCCAACATCCGTCGGAAAAAATCCTAGGATTTTGTTGTCGGAATGTCCAATCAATGTCTGACCGTGTGTACGGGGCATTAGAGGTGCCAGGGGACAGATGCAGCATCAGACTGATGTTGTATCAACCTAAGTATGAGTCTTAAAAAAAAAACAAAAAAAACCCCATACACCTCTTTTAAGGTAAATTTACTGCTGCTATGGACATCTACCATGCTGCAGAACTGAGACACATCGTCTCCCTTCCCAATCTCCCTCCACTCCCCAAAGAATAATCTTAAGTCTATTCCTAAATAGTTCTTCCCTCTGACCTTTCTCTCCCCACTAAGCCATTACACTCATCAACCTTCTGCCCCAGCCCCTACCCCCCTCCTGCACATATGTGTTTGTTCAGTGCAATTTTGATTCAAGGCTGGGTGTAGAGCTGTCATGATATATTTACCTCACTGCGGGATTTTAGCGTACTTCGTTTTGGCCTTAGTAGCACATCTTTGAAATCCAGCTTGATGTCATTGTCTATTCGAGGCATGATGTCCTAGAAGGGAATTGAAAGACTCAATAAACCGAGGAGAATAAACTGAGACGAAGAAATTGAAAGAGAAGAGTTCTCACTGAGCTCTACAGAGTGTAATTTCAGCTCTCCGCCCCCCTGCTTTCTGACCTCTCAGACAAGCTTTAAAAATCCAGTTTGAATGGATATAAAGACTGCAAATAAAACAGGTACAACTTGTGTAGGAGGATTTGTTTCATCTGTGTTGTGTGATTTGTTTCACCTGAGGCCAGTCACTTCACTGGGTATATGTAAGAGTTTACAAACACTTTAATTTCTTACCTGTATTAAAGTGGGAGTAATATAAGTCTATAATAAGGCTTACCTATAGGCACAGTAATTATCTCCTACATGTGCACCGTTTAGAAGATATTTACTTGCAAAGCTGCCAGTGACATCACCACCACATGCACTCTGAGGGAACGGCATACCTCCACCGTTCCTCCAAAGTTCTGTGCCGTCAACAGTGGCTTCCGCGCGAATGCGTGGGAGTGACGTCATCACGGCTCATCAAATCAAAAGACCAGAGCCTGCCAACCCGGAAGGAAGACCAGGTAAAGAAGGAAGCCCTGTCAGCGGTGATGGCGCACCATTGGAGGGCTTCATTTTAAGGTAAGTTTCACATATTAAAACTTACCTGAGCACTTACCTGAGCGAAGTTGCCCAAGAGTCTCAGCTTTCTGGGACTCTCCCACCTGATTGGCTGAGACACAGCAGCGGGTGCCATTGGCAACCGCTGCTGTTATTCAAAGTCTTTGAGCCAATGAGAAATGAGAGTGGGCCGAGCCACAGATCCGTGTCTGAAAGGACACACAGAGCAGCGGCTCGGCTACCCCCCATAGCAAGCTGCTTGCTGTGGAGGCACTCGGCAGGGGGGAGGGGCCAGGAGCGCTGGCAAGGGATCCGAGAAGAGGAGGATCTGGGCTGCTCTGCGCAAACCCACTGCATAGAGGAGGTAATTATAACATTTGTTATTTTTAAACAAACAAAAAAAAGACTTTAATATCACTTTAAAGTGATACTAAAGTCTTGTTTTTTTTTTTTTTTTTGTTTGTTTAAAAATAACAAATATTATAATTACCTCCTCTGTGCAGTGGGTTTTTAATAGATGGAAAGATGATTGAAGTTCTGCTTTAAAGAGGGGTTCCCGCGACCATTCCTATTTTTTTTTTTTTACTCATTCAGACACATGTACAATCCTAAATTGACACTCACTGTTTCGGTATTTTTAAGCTGCTGCTGTCCGTTTTCCTTTTCAATAAACATTTATAAAAATCGATCGTGGCTGTTCCCATCTTGCTTGTGGGCATATAAAGCCCACAAGCATAGATTTCCGGGATATGGTGAATGCTGAGCTCCCAGCATTCACCGCTATTTCCCGCGCATGCTCAGTGTTTACTGTGAGCAGCGCCGTAAACTTCATGGTTGCTATCACAACAGGCGGGCGGGCGGTGGCGTCGAAATCCCGCGAAAACTCGCGGCATGCCTCCGCAATGACTCCTGGGAATAATGACAGGAGTTACCAGGAGACATTGCAGGTAAAAAGGAAATTGCGTAATACCCGCAGTTGACCTGTCCATATCTGCAGATAACTAAGACAGGAAGCAGAGAAGGACATTACAAAAATACAGGTACAAAAGAAAAAAAAAATCTGTTTATAACTAAATGCATTCATGGCATGTGATTGAGCAAAATATGTAAAGTAGGGTGGAGCTCCGCTTTAAGATAAAAAAAACCTTCTGCCTTCAGAATCACGTTAAGGTAAAAAACACCCCATTACTTACCTGCCTCCTCTTGTCCATCCAGTGTTGTCCCTGCTGCAGTACCACTCTCCCTTCTTTCCGGCCTCACAGAAGGCACAATCAGCCATTGGCTCCTTCTGCTGTCAGTTAAAACTTGTGTGGGGAGGGAGCGGGGACATTGCTTATTGGTGCGGTGTGTGTCTATAGATACGCACAGTCCAGCTCGGGAGCACACCCACGTGGGTGCCCCCTCAGTACTGTGCTAAGTAAAAGAAAATTCCACATTTTGGGGTGTCCCCAGAACAGTAATAGAGGGGAAATCTTCCAATGTTCTGGTGAATTTTTGCTCACTTTGGAAGGATTTCTCCTCACTTCCTGGCGATGGGACAGGAAGTGAGGGGAAATCTCTGGGTTATAACCCTTCTCTATTGCCCCTTCCTTTTTAGATTGTAAGCTCTAATGAGCAAGGCCCTCTGATTCCTCTTGTACCAAATTGTAATGTAAGTGTACTGTCAGCCCTGATGTTGTAAAAAGCTGCGCAAACTGTTGGCGCTATAGAAATCCTGTATAATAATAATAAAATATCCAGAATGAAAAAAGTTTAGCCTTTAGTTCTACTTTAAACATAGGGCAAGCCCCACTTTAGGAGTAGATAAAGCCGGCTCCACACATTACATTCATCAACTGCCTGGCTTGGATACCCAGTGATTGTATAGTTCTATGGAGGAGACTGTACAATCAGATTGTAATGTGGAGGCGCCCCGCATGGTGAATGAATGACAGCAGATAGAGACAGGCTGCAGAGGAGCTCGTGACCTCAGGGAAGACTAGTGCCCAGCCAGTCACAGTGTAAATGAAGGCAATTTTTTTTTTTGGAAAGCGCAAAGGAAGGCACCTCAAATGCATTGCAATCACAGTGCCGTTCGCATGGTACAAAATGACCGTGCGATCCGGTTGGGTTGGTGCCCCATCATTGGCATCAATGGGAGAAATGGTGCCCCATCATTGGCATCAATGGGAGAAATGGTGCCCCCTCACTGGCATCAATGGGAGAAATGGTGCCCCCTCACTGGCATCAATGGGAGAAATGGTGCCCCATCAATGGGAGAAATGGTGCCCCATCAATGGGAGAAAGGGTGCCCCATCTCTGGCGTCAATGGGAGAAAGGGTGCCCAAAGGGCTGCATCCAGCCCCTGGACCACAGTTTGTCGACCACTGTTCTAGAGCATAATGCTTCGTGCTTTCCAATGGCCAGGAGCTGCAGGCGCTGCATACAGCCACCAATAGAACTGGTAGGCAGATTTCTGCAGTCCTTGTGTAAACACCAGTGGCTTCTGCGTCAGTGTTTACCCTCGTATGGCGCGTTTTCCAAACATGAAAGTTGCACATTCTGGGGTATTATGCGATATGTATATGCACAGGTTAACAAAGAAGCCATCAGCAGCCATGTACAGCCTATCACTTGTATTGGTGGCTGTGCATGGCATCTGCAGCTATTTAGGTGTGGGAAAGTGGCAGGGACTTTACTCTAGAACACTTTCACATGTATGGGGCTGAAAGGATAAATTCACCTTTTGTAAAATAAAAATAAATGCACATATTTTGGCAGGTTAAAAAAAAATGTGTATTAATTATTTTTTTTTACTCTGCAGCCTTTAAAATGGGAGTAAACACCCTTGTATGATTTTTACCTATAGATAAGCCTATAATAAAGCTTACCTATAGGTACAGTAAATATCTCCTAAACATGCACCTTTTAGGAGTTAGTTACTTTAGATGCAGCCGGATTGGCTATTCATATTACCAAAGACCAGGTGAAGATGGAAGCGGCTTCAATGGTGACAGCGTGCCGCTGGAGGGCTTGGTTTTCAGGTTAGTCTGTCATAATGTGCTAGCATGCATGCTAGCACATTATAACTTCAACTGCCCAGTGCCTATTTTTCTTTTATAAGGTTTACTACCGCTTTAAAGGCGTTAAAAACCTTCTGCCTTTACATCTATATGCTCTCATTGCATTAACCACTTCAGCCCCAGACCATTTGGCTGCCCAAAGACCAGAGCGTTTTTTGCGATTCGGCACTGCGTCACTTTAACTGACAATTGTGCGGTCGTGCGACGTGGCTCCCAAACAAAATTGACGTCCTTTTTTCCCCACAAATAGCTTTCTTTTGGTGGTATTTGATCACCTCTGCGGTTTTTATTTTTTGCGCTATAAACGAAAAAAAACGACAATTTTGAAAAAATGCAACATTTTTTACTTTTTGCTATAATAAACAGCCAATTTTTTTTTTTTAAAAGCACATTTTTTCCTCAGTTTAGGCCGATATGTATTTTTACATATTTTTGGTAATAAAAAAACAAAAAGCGTATATTTGCGTAAAAGTTATAGTGTCTACAAAATCGGGTAGAGGATATGTCCAGCCCGTTCACCCGTCCCTGTAAGGCTGTAGCGCAAAGCATTAAGACCATTGAAAGACCACTGCGCAAATACAGTGTGACATAAAATATTGCAACAACCACCATTTTATTCTCTAGGGTGTCTACTAAAAAAATATATATGTTTGGGGGTTCTAAGTAATATTCTACCAAAAAAAAAAAATGATTTAAACTTGAAACCAACAAATGTCAGAAAAAGGTTTAGTTTTTAAGTGGTTAAACTTTTTTCACTTACACAGGAAGTCTATTCCTTTGACAAATTGTTACAATGTTTATACTTGAGTTCAACTGATAAACAATGTTTTGATTCTTGGCAGACTGCCCGGTTTTCCTCTTCTTTTCTTTTGAGGGCTGTGGCTTCAGAAGAGCAGAGAGAATTCTTTGCATAGAAAGAATTGTGAAACACTTTAGTCAAGATCGCGATAACGATTCTTGACGATTAATCACGATAACGATTATTGACGATCAATTGTGCAGCTCTAGCGTCCCCCTCTCAGAAGACAACAGCTCAGCGGGGGGAGACCGCTGGACTAACCTTGCATGGTTAGTACAGTGGCTCCCGACTAGAGCTGTCGCTTTTAAAGAAAAAAATAATAATTTTTTTCTTCTATACTGCTCTGTGAAATGGTTTTGCACTGTGCAGTCCATATCTCCCTCTTCTCTGGCCCCTCCCTTCTACTGAGTGCCCCCACAGCTAGCAGCTTGCCTCCATTCAGATATGGAGCTGCGGTCCATTCTCCCTCTACCTTGATTGGCTGACTGACTTTGATTGCCAGTAGCGGGCACCCATGGTGCTGCTGCTGTCTCCCAGCCAATCAGGAGGAAGTCACGGATGGCTGAGGCACTTGTGTACATCGCTGGATAGAGATAGGGCTCTATCCAGCGATGTACACATCTAAGTATTAGGGGGGCTGCTGCACACTTTTTTTTTTCTTCTTGCATATAATGCCTGAAGATAAAAAACATTCTGCCTTTACAACCACTTTAAGCTCTTTTAAAGCTGATAATAAACTTAAAACTTCAAACAGTGAATCAAAGAAAACTGGATTTATCTGGCAAAAATCAATGTTAAAGTCTATTATTTAAACAGATGTGCTTTGTCATGTCAAGTCTAATGATTTGTTCAATTACAGACACTGACTGGGAAGGAGATAGAAATTGATATTGAACCAACTGACAAGGTATGTTTTTGGTTTATACTAATGAATTTTACAAGCAAAAGAGAAAAAAAATTATGCTTTGGTCATGGTAAAAAAAAAAATTTTTTTTGTTCTTGAACGTATTCACATCTCTTTTTGACACACAATCATTTCAGTAGCATCCGAAAGAAACGTGTCAGCACGTGTTTTCATACATTCATTTTGGTGAAACATGCACGTGGCTACAAATAGGGACTGTTAATACAAAACCAATTGTATTCTGTCAAATGTGATAAATGTATACATTTGATTAAAGGAGAAGTATATTCAAAGCTATTTTGACTGTACCTTTCCCGTAGGTCACAGGAATGCGGTTAGTTCTGCATTCCTGTGACCTGTTTTTAGCCGACAGCAGGCTAAGTCCACTGTCGGTTGACATCATTCAGCTGGTCCAGGCTTGGGAAAGATCCCAACCAAATGGTCAGGATCCACCCAGATGCCTGGACCTGCAGCTGGCTCAACCTCTAAGTGATTCACTGAGAGACAGCCAGAACCTCCCATCTTTACCACAGTCCAGCACCCCAGTGACCGCTGGATGGGAGAGCAAAGAGCCAGAGACTGACAGTCAAAGCTTTCTGTTCAGAGCAGAGGGGGTGAATTAAACAATCAGCGGTCTTTGATTGCTCTGTTACTGCAGAGCCAGAGTGGGGAGAGGACAAATGCAGCATCAGAGCGATGCTGCATCCACCTAGGTGAGTATAAGACAAGAACATTTTTTTTTTTTCAAAACTTTGTGACAAAAAGTGAGGTCTGCAAAATACTCACTATACCTCTCAGCAAATAGCTTGGGGTGTCTACTTTCCAAAATGGGGTCATTGGGGGGGGGGGGGGGGTTGTGCCACCTGGGCATTCCATGGCCTCCGAAACTGTGATAGGCAGTGAAGAGTGAAATCAAAAATTTACGCCCTTAGAAAGTCTGAAGGCAGTGATTGGTTTTCAGGGCCCCTTATGCGGCTAGGCTCCCAAAAAGTCTCACAAATGTGGTATCCCCATACTCAGGAGAAGCAACAGAATGTATTTTGGGGTGTAATTTCATATATTCCCATGGCATGTTTGAGCAATATATCATTTAGTGACAACTTTGTGCAAAAAAAAAAAAAAAAAAAGTGTCTTTCTCTAGTCATCTTCCAGGACGGCACACCTGAGAGATGAGAGGCTCCTCCCTACAGGAAACACAATCAATTGACAGCTGTTTTAAGTCCCCACCCTTCCCCTTGATCCTCAGTTTTTTTGATTGTGTTTCTCCCTACACAGCGAAACCGTTTGTTTTTTTTCAAAATGACCCGAAGCCTGGGGCTGGTGGTCCCCCCCTGGGAGCCGGACCAAATGCCTGGGGAAGGCCTACGGCCACATCACCCTGAAAGTGAAAGAGGGCGCCGCCTGCCCGATCTCGTATGATCTCGGAGGCAAAGCAGGGTCGGGCCTGGTTAGTACCTGTTGGGCCTCTGGGTCTGGCCGGATATATTTATCCTTCCTGGGGGGTTCCCCTATCCTTTCCTCAGGGGGGGCAGCAGAAACTGGAAGAGCCCCCCTGAGAGCTGAAGGCCCCTGGGTACAGCGGTGTCCCCAGAACGTCAGGGGCCTTTTTCCTGTCTCCCCCCCTTACCTGTCCGGGCGTCCGTTCAGACAGGGGTGCTGGCTGTCAGTTCTTTCCAGGGCCCCCGACTCCTGGGCCCCTGGTAGCTCGCGTGGGCTGCTGGGGAGGGCGCCGCCTGAACGACCCGCGTTCTTACCCATGAGGGAAGGCTGAGAGTCAGCAGGAGCAGGCGCCCACATCCTCCTTTCGAGGAGGCACCAGTTCACTACGGTGGATGTCTGCCTAAACCACCTCAGAATGGAATGAGGAACGTACGGCATTGCCCCCCCAGGTGTATATACTGACTGGCAGGACACAGCCTAACCTTGCAGCTCCCTACGGGGACAGCAGTTGGGGGGGCGATTTGGCGGCTATCCTCCTTGCGTGCGGACCATAAGGATGGAAAAGCAAGCCCGGTGGCTGTGGAAAAAGGGGAAGACTACAACGGTGAGTACTTTCCTTTTACCTTGGGAATTTAGCTGCAAAATCCCCAATCCCAGCCAGATTGTTTCTGGGCATTTGAGATAATCTCCCCTTGGGTCTAGATTCAAATAGCCCAGAAGCTTCTGCTAAAAACACCAGCTACAGCTCCCTCTTACATCAGAGATGCTGTATGGTGGACAAGTGTTGCAGAGGAGCGAGTGTGCCTAAACCACCTCAGATGGGAAAGAGGTAGGTAAGGCATTTCTTCCCCTTCCCCCTGTATTTACTAAGTGGTTCAGTGCAGGACCTGGGGTCTGCATAACAAAATAGCCCAGAAGCTACTGCTAAAACCACCAGCCACAGCTCCCTCTTACAGCAGAGACACTGTGGTTATCACAACAGTAGGTTTCCAGACTCTCCCTACATGTCCGGTTGTGGGACATTAGTAGGGATGAATAGAGCGAAGGGGGGGGGGGGGGACGACCTGGTAGATACAAAGAGTTCCTTACAGGCCAGGTATACCACTGAACAATTTATGGATTGTGCTATGGTTGAAGGATTCAGGAGTAAGCTCTCCTGGTCAGCAGGTGCACTAGGTTATATGGTCCTATTAGCCCAGCTGCTAGGAATCTGAAGTCATAAGCTCCAACCTCCCACTCCACCTTTACATTGTGGTTATATGGAAGTGCAGGAGGTAAGAATAACCTTTTTGTTGGTTTGGGCTACAGTCAACTCAGTGACAGATCTAAAGGCGATTTACCATAAATCGCTTCCTATATCCTTTAATTAAGGATTTTCTGTGCAAACATATGCAAGAGCTAGATAGATTGCTTGTTTAAGGCCTGCAGGTGGCTATTTTCCTCCAGGCTAAATTGGTGACCACCTTTTCTAGAGGCTGTCCTAAATTGGTCTCTAGGGCTGGGCTCATTGAGACTTTAGTTTCTGATCAGCCCCACCTGTGTGTGAGCTGGCCAGCGTTTGCTGGTAAGGTAGGACAACAGCTACTATAGTAAGGTGTCTAACCATTTTTAGAATTTGTTCCTTCACTGGGGGTGAAGTGTTAGTATCTACAGCCCAGGCTATGCCTAGGGATCAAATTGCTCTGTTTGGTTATTTCATAAAGGGATACACCGTGAATCCACCTTGGTTGCACACCAGTAGACCTCAGTAGTGAAGGTTTGTCCTTGCTGGGATGTTTTGTGGCACAGCAGAAATACACATTGAGATTTGTGACATCTCTGCTCATAAGGGGTATATTGCTGTACATCAGAAATGCACTGCACTGAAGCTTTGTTGTTGTCTGTTATATCCTAAAGCAGTGGTTCTCAACTCCAGACCTCAGGGCCCACTAACAGGCCAGGTTTGCAAGATAGCTGAAATACATCACAGGTGATATCACTTGCTGCTCAGTGATTGCAGTATTCTAGTCTGCAACTCCCCAAGGTAATACTTAAAATCTGGCCTGTTGGTGGGTCCCGAGGACTGGAGTTGAGAACCACTGTCCTAAAGGTACTGCCTTATTTGGCTACAGATCAGAAAAATACAACAGGGAAGGTGGTCTGTACTTTCTGGTCTTGTGACGCATGGCGGAAATGCACATCATTGAGTCTTATGACATCTCTGCTCATATTTGTTATATTGCTGCACATCAGACATACTCAAAATTGAGTTCTGTCTGGGGTTTTTTTTGTGTGTCCTGTATTACTACTGCCTTATTGGTTGCTTATTAGAAAGGCAGTAGTGAAGATTGATGGTCCTGAATTGTTGGGAAATACAAATTGAACCTGTGCCAGGGGTAGTATTGGTACTGCCTTTGGTAATCGGTGCAGCCCCGCAAAGTGGCGTCAGGCTGACAGTGCTATTAACGGCAAAGGTTGCCGATTTTAGGCATGCGATTTGACATGTTGAGTCGCATGCCAAATCCCTTCAATATGGATGTGCTATCTCTATTCAGATTGTTATATTGTTGCACATCAGATATATACAAGATTGAAGGTTGTCTGTCCTTTTTATGTCTTACATTTACTGCCTTATTGGCTGCATATCAGAAGGGACACAGCAGTGGGGTTGCTTGTCCTTTTCTGATTTGTTTTTGCTGCCTCAGCAGGGAGACACATTGAGGATGGTGGCGTATCTGCTCAGTATTGGTATATTACTACACATCAGACATACACAAAGATTGAAGATTGTTTGTGTCCTGTATGTTCTATATTTACTGCCTTATTGGCTGCATATCAGAAAGGCACAGCAGTGAGGGGTGTCTTTTCTGTTTCTCATTGTTCTACCTTGCTGCTTCTTAAGGATACACAGCAGGGGGTTGTTGGCTGCACGCCTCCAGGGAGATATAGCATTGGGGACCCCTCGCTTGTTCAACCTGAAAATTGCAAGTTACCTGCGACCTGTGTAATCTTGAGGTCTGTGGATCCAGAAAGCAGGGTCTGCTTGGTGGCGCTGCGACCTGGAGTTGCACAGACACAAATGGTTCCCATTGGAAGCCATAGTGTATGACTTTTCTCTTGCGTTTTTGCGGTTGCAGGTGGGGTCGCACAGGTGTGGGAGCCCTAAGTTTCCCTTCTGGTTGAGGTTTTGCTACACACAAAAATAGACATCATGGAGTTTATTGCCTTACTTTGCAATACACCAGAAAGATCGCAGCTAGGAAGGCTGTCTTTTATGTGGCTGCACAGCAGAAATACTCAACATTGAAGCTTGTTGGTGCTTTCTGTTTCAGATTCCCTTACCTTACTGCACTTCGGAAAAACACAATGCTGCAGGTTGCTTGGGTCCTTTCCGTGTTGTTCTATGTGACTGCACTACAGAACTGCATATCAGAAAAGATATTGTGTTATGTTGGTTTAGCTAGCCAGTGCCATATTGATCTTATAACTGTATTTGGTGGTTCATCAGAAATACGCAACATAGAAGTTTGGGTCTTTCTGTCTTATATTTATGGCCCTGTTTTGCTTTACATCAGTAAAACTCCACCGTAAACAGGACTCCCGTCCTTTATGTATATATATCAGTTATGACCTAGCTAGCTGCACTTCAGAAACACGCAGCATTTAGGGTCGGTTCACACTGAGGCAGCACGACTTACAGCGCGACTGCCTCAGGCGACCCAGGACACGACTCAGCGGCGACTTGCGAAACGACTTCTGTATAGAAGTCAATGCAAGTCGTCCCCAAAGTCGTACAGGAACCTTTTTTCTAAGTCGGAGTGACTTGCATCGCGCAGATTTAGAACGGCTCCATTGCACAGAACAGGACGCTACTTGTCAGGTGACTAGGTCGCCTGACAGTTCGTCCCAGTGTGAACCAAGGCTGAGGGTTTGCGTGTGTCTTAATGTTTTTACATATTGGCTGCACATCAGAAAACCAGACTGAGGACTGTTTGTCTACATTGAAGTTCAGATTTGGGTCTCTCCCATATTTGATATGTTGGTTTAGCTAGCCACACTCAGATACCTTTCTGTCTAAATCTATTGTACTGGGTCCACAATCTATGGGTTTTTTTGTTTTTTTTTAATTTGTGATATTAATAATGCATGTATCACCTTTTGTATTTCAGTCCTCTTTTCTGTGGAGGGGCCTGGAGTTCTGGCTACAGATGTCACATGTCAGAAAGCCTCAGCCCCTGGAACCATTTCCTAGGGTTGAAGCCCAGTAGGGTTATAGGACACTGGAGGAAGGCGATAAAGAATCACCCTGCTTAGTAAGAACTGGGGAAGTTCTGTTCAGTGGAGTATTATGACCTGAAGATGAAGTATAAAGATGTCCACCCGACCGAATAGGTTACGGCTCGGTGCATGGCCCTCATCTCACCCTTCTAGCAGAACTAGATGTAGCAGTATAAGTGTTATACTCCTTCTATGAACTTTATTCTCCTGAAGTAGGCACTCAAGCGTAAGTAAAGCCACAGAATGGGCATGCCTTAAACCCAGGGATCAAGCCTCGGTTAATCTATTACCCTTAAGTAGGCTTCCCTTTAGTCTTTGCTGATGTAAAGATAAAAATGAACAAAAAAGGTTGTCAGTTAGGGGCCCACCTTTTTTTGCAGTTTTAATTCCCTGAACAGGGTAGTGTTAAGACAGGCCCTCTTAGTGATCAATTAGTGTCCTTGTCTTACAACACAGGTCTCTGATTAATCTTTAAGGGTTCTAAGTAGCACCTACAGGCACAATAGGCCATGGTTGTTAGATGTGTGAGACAGGCAACATTGATAACTTACAAGTTTAACATGTTTTCTGATTCCATCTTTAAGAGCCCACTCCACCTAGGTCCTGCATCCGAAGCAGAGAAGGCAGGGACATCGGTGGAGTAGACCTGCAGACCAGCCGCATGATCCAGCTATTATACCTTCATCAAGCATATGGAGTGGAGGTAAAACTCACTGCAGAACCAAGGTTCGCCAAGAGGGTCTTGCAGTGGTCCCACCCTAAGGTAGGCCTGAGGTACTTGATTATCCTCTCAGGTGTGCCGTCCTGGAAGATGATTAGAGAAAATTGACAGTTACTTGCCGATAACTGTTTTTCTAGGATATCTTCCAGGACGGCAGGCCTACTTCCCGCCCGTTGGAGGAGGGAAAATGGTGGAACACTAGAAGGTGAGTAACTATGAGGAATGATTTCCCTTGTGAACCAGGTTCAGGAGTTACTTCTCTACAAACTGAGGATCAAGGGGAAGGGTGGGGACTTAAAACAGCTGTCGATTGATTGTGTTTCCTGTAGGGAGGAGCCTCTCATCTCTCAGGTGTGCCGTCCTGGAAGATATCCTAGAAAAACAGTTATCGGTAAGTAACTGTCAATTTTTTCCCGCAACTTGTGTCATAATATAAAATATTCCATGGACTCGACTAGCTCGGGGTGTCTACTTTCCAAAATGGGGTCATTTGGGGGGGTTTTGAACTGTCCTGGCATTTTATGCACAACATTTAGAAGCTTATGTCGCACATCACCCACTCATAACCACTTGAAGACAAAGCCCTTTCTGACACTTTTTGTTTACATGAAAAAATTATTATTTTTTTTGCAAGAAAATTACCTTGAACCTATTACACACTATATTGCCCAAATGTTTGATGAAATAAAAAAGATGATCTTAGGCCGAGTACATGGATACCAAACATGACATGCTTTAAAAGTGCAGTGGCGACAGGTTACCACTTTAGATTTACAGAGGAGGTCTACTGCTAAAATTACTGCCCTCAATCTGACCATCGCGGTGATACCTCACATGCATGGTGCAATTGCTGTTTACATTTGACACCAGAGTGACGCTTGGGTTTGCCTTTGCGCGAGAGCAGGGGGGGACAGGGGTGCTTTTTCTTTTTTTTTATCTTATTTTTAAACTGTTCCTTTTCATTTTTTTTTTTTTTTTTTTAATCATTTTTATTATCTCAGTAAATATCCCCTATGATAGCAAGTGACAGGTACTCTTTCCTTTCCTAGATCTCTCCTCTGCCCTCAAAGCATCTGACTACACCAAGATCGTTGTGATAAAATGCTTTCCCAATTTCTCAATGGCGCTGTGTACATCCGGCTCAATCTAAGTCCTGAATTGCTCGTAGCTTCTGGTTTCTTAGGCCATAGAGATGTTTGGAGCCATTCTGGTCTCTGATCAGCTCTATGGTCAGCTGGCTGAATCACCGGCTGCGTTCTCAGGTTCCCTGTTGGGACAGGAGAGCCAGAGAAAAACATGGAAGACGGTGGGGGGGGGGGCATTCCTTCCCACTGCTTGTAAAAGCAATCTAGAGGCTAATTAGCAGCTAGGATTGCTTTTACATGAAAGCTGACCGCTGGCTGAAAAGAATGATACCAAGATGATACCTAAACCTGCAGGCATCATTCTTGTATAACCACTCAAAATCCAGCAACATGTCAGTACATTGCTGGTCCTTGTTGGGCATATATTGTAAACTTTTTTTTTTTTTTCATACAGCCTGTGGGCTGAACGAAAAAAAGAGATTGATCGGTGGGTATGCCCACCATTAGAATACCTCCCTTCATCCTCCCACTTCTAATGATGGGCATACATGCATCGTTTATATATGCCAAAGCATGGGGGCATCCACCCCAAAAGGTAGGAGCAAATCGCTCCTCCGCCCCTGCTGCCCCCATGCTTTGGCATATATGCTCTTTTTTTTCAACTGTGGTGGTGAAATCTCGAAGCATGGGGGCATCCTCCCGCATAAGGTAAGAGCAAATCGCTCCTCCGCCCTCTGCTGCCCCCATGCTTTGGCATATATGCTGAAGTATGTAACACTGGTGGTGAAATCACCTCCAACAGCGCTGGAGTCACGACTTTATGTATCGTGGGAGCAAACGCTGTTGCTGTCAAGATAAATAAATCCGCGCTGCAGCTGAATTGCGTACCTGAAAACAAAAAAATGGTTAACAATAAAACATAGTAAAGTATAAAAAATTGCATATCTGAAAAGCAAACATGGTAAATCATAATAACAATAAAACATTGCAGAATAGAATACAGTAAAAAAGAGCAGAACATCAGAGAGAGAGAGTCAGAGAGAACAATAAAACGACAACTATTTTTGTTTTTTTTAATTTTATATATTTTTTTGTGTTTTCTTTTGTTTTTGTTGGGTTTTTTTTTTTTTTACACTTTTGTAACTATAACTTTTGTAACTGGTACCAGGTTCGGATCTCTCAAAATGCGATGGCATCTTGGGAGACCCTGTGTTAGTGTGCCTAGTCTGCAGTGCTGTACCCTACGCTAATACTCAACTAGTGAATGGTAGCGTTCAGAACATTCACCAATGCAAAGACCAGGATTGTCAGGACAGGAGGGACAATAATAGCAGGTGGCACGCCTATATCTGCGCTTGCTGCAGACACAACATCTTCTTTGGGGGGCTCGTTGGGTAGGGGTACTCGGGAGGACATACGGAAAATGCCTCTCATGCAGTCGTCTTACTGCATTTGGTTGGAGAAGGTGAGGTGAAGCATTGTCTGGAAACAAAAGGGCTCTGACGATCTCTTCCTGAAATTTAAGGAAGGATCCAGTTCGTCCTGAAGCTCTGTATAGCACATGAGCGTTCAGCAAAGCCAATTGAAATAAATAAACCGACACTTTTTTGTACCAGCACCTGGCCTTACGGGCAATTAGGTACGGCGCCAACAACTGGTCGTTGAGGTCCACCCCTCCCATGTTAAGGTTATATTCGTGGACACGGAGGGGTTTCTCCACAACACCAGTCGCCATAGGAATTTGGACCGCTGTGTCTGCATGAAGGGAGGTAAGAACGAAAAAATTCTTATTATCCCTCCATTTCATAGCAAGCAAATTATTACACTTGAAGCAGGCTCTCTCCCCCAGGATAAGATGGGAATCCACAAGCCGCTGGGGAAAGCCCCGGCGATTAGGTCGCACGGTGCCACATGCTCCAATCTGATGATCAAAAAGGTGACTAAAAAGTGGCACGCTCGTGTAATAATTTTCCACGTACAAGTGGTACCCCTTTCCGAATAAAGGTGACACCAAGTCCCACACAATCTTGCCAGCGCTTCCTATGTAGTCAGGGCAGTTTGTCGGCTCTACGTGACTATCTTTTCCCTCGTAAACCATAAAACTACATGTATAGCCTGTGGCCCTGTCACAGAGTTTATTCCTTTTTGCCCCCGTATCTGGCACGCTTGCTGGGAAGGTACTGTTTGAATGACAAGCGGCCAGAAAACTTAATCAGGGACTCATCTTGATGGGAAGTAAACAAGTCTACAAAACGTTGGTTGAAGTGGTTTACGAGGGGGCGAGTTTTGTAGAGCCGATCGTATCCAGGGTCTCCACGAGGACGACAGAGTTCATTGTCGTTGAAGTGCATGAACCGCAAAATTTGCTCGTATCGTGCCCTGGTCATGGAGGCAGAGAACAAGGGCATATGGTGAATTGGGTCAGTGGACCAATATGACCGCAACTCACTCTTTTTAGTTGTGCCCATGTTGAGGGGAAAAAAAAATCTTAAATTCGGAAACCGTAATTGGTTTCCAATCTCTGGCAAGGGAGGACTGGGGAATAGTGGCGATGTGTTGACCAGCGTACAAATTGCTTTGGTCCACAATAGATCTATAGAGATCTTCGGTGAAAAACAGCGAATAAAAATCAAGTGACGTAAAATCAACTGTTTCCACCTGAATGCCGGGTTGGCCAGTGAATGGGGGAAGTACGGGTGCTGCAGAAGTGGTGGGTTCCCAATTAGGATTGGCGAATGCAGCAGGAAGGGCACTATGGGCACGACGGGCCTGTGTTCTTGGTGGCAGCGGGACACTACTTGTGCTTGCCACCTCACCAGCAAGTGTTACTGCAGTGCTGGATGTACGACCAGGGTGTACTAGGCCGCTGGTGCTTTCCAGTTCACCAGAAGGAATAGCGGTGCTAGTACTGCTCTGCTCCATACGAGGGACCTGCGATTCTTGCACCTCAACAGCAGAAGAAGATCGGGGTCTGGTACGCCTGACCTTGGCAGGGACCACAACTCCGTCGTCAGAGCTATCTGTCATGGAGCCGCTGTCCTCTACAGGATCGTATTCTGAGCCTGAATCTGACAGATGAGTGACTTCCTCTTCATTATCCGTCATGCTCAGAAACGTGTAGGCCTCTTCACTAGTGTACCTTCGATTTGCCATTTTGGGCTCTAAATTTAGTGGTACACTAGTGAGACTCACAGGTAAAAAAAGCTCCTGACTATTAGGGACTGTATCAAAACGCTACCAGAAAAACTGTTAGCGATCGCAGGGATCAGGCCTGACTCTGCGCACGCTGCAGTTATGTGTTTATTGTTTTGTAAGTGACAGTGATCGATACTGCACTTGGGTGGGCTGGGCAGGGCTGGGCCAAGGGGCAAAACGCAGGTGCTAGCAGGTATCTGGGCTGATCCCGCTAACACTTCATTTTTGGGAACCCTAAACTGCTGGGGACGCTAGTATAGATCTGATCGGATCAGATATTGATCCGTTCAAATACTATACCACTAAGGGAGGTATATGCTTATATCGCCGCCGGGAGATCAGGGGGTTAAACCTTTATTAGGTAATAAACGGCGGGTGCCCTGAAACTATAGAAAATAAACTAACTAACCAGCGTCACCCGTAACGCTTATACGGTGATCACTGGTGAAAGGGTTAACTAGGGGGCAATCAGGGGGTTAAAACCTTTATTAGGTAGTATATGGGGGTCCATGACGCTATAAAAAGCTGACGGCAAACCTATATACTTACCTCCCTAACTAGCGTCACCAGTGATACTAATACAGCGATCAGAAAAACGATCTCTTAGTGACACTGGCGACGGGGGGTGATCAAGGGGTTAACCTTTTATTAGGGGGGTATCCTAGATCTAAAGGGGGCTAACCCTACCTGCCCTACCACTTATAACTGTCACAAACTGACACCAATGCAATAATCAGAAAAAAAAAAACTGCTATTGGTGTCACTGTGACAGGGGGTAAATGTGTGCCTAGAGTGTTCTACTGTTAGTGTGGTGTTTGGTGTACTTACTTGATGTCTTCTCTCCTCAGCGCCGGAATGGAAAAGAACAACTCGAGGAGAGATGACATCACTTCCTCTGCCGTTTTTTACATTTCAGAGGCAGAGGAAGGGGAGGCAAGTAACGTACCCATACGTTACTTTGCCTGCCCGTGCCATTTTGCCGCAGTATATCTGCGTGAGGCGGTCGGCAAGTGGTTAAGCTGAACTACAGGCAGAAATAAGACCCAAGTTAATGCAGCTCAATATTTAATAAAACTGGAGTTTGATCTGCCTATATTTTGTCTTTACTGGTTCCCCCAAGAACCATTATCTACAGGATAATGAAATTTGTATATCCTTTTAAAGATAAGTTTCACATTAATCGAATCTCGTGCACGGCCAGGTAAGGCTTTTCTGTTAACTGTATCCTAGCTGGGTACTTTGTATGGTCTTTGGCGTTGTCACTGTTAATAGAGGACTCATGCTTGCAATAGACTAATATTTTTGTCTTTTTATAGGTGGAGAGGATTAAGGAACGGGTTGAAGAAAAGGAGGGTATTCCTCCACAACAACAAAGGCTGATCTATAGTGGGAAACAAATGTAAGTTCTGTAATTGATCCATGACCTTTTGGCACTATTTACAAAGAGAAATCCGCTTAAATGTAGATGATAGTTTAGATGGCCAATCCTCTTCAGAACCATATGCATCATAAGGGTTTCAGCAAATTTTTTTTTTTTTTTTTTTTGCAGGTTAGTGCATTTCTCAGTTCTAAAGGAATTGTTTGGCTCACTTTTATTCCCTTTTTTTTTTTTTTTTTTTTTACAAATGTTATTATTTTATTTCCAAATGGGAGGGATCGTGCTTCATTATTACCAATTCAGATGTCTTAAAGTGATTGTAAAGTCTTTTTTTTTTTTTTTTTGTTAAAAATAACCCGTTTTGTGGATTTACACAGGGCAGCCCAGATCCTCCACTTCTCGGGTCCCTCTTCGGCTCTCCTGGTTCCTTTCTCCTGACGAGTGCTCCCACAGCAAGCAGCTTGCTGTGGGGGCACCCGAGCTGCAGCTCCTTGTGTCCAGATAAGGAGCTGCGGCCAGCCCCCTTTCTCTCCTCATTGGCTGTCTGACTTTTATGGCAGCCAATGGTGCCGCGCTGCTGTCTCAGCCAATGAGGAGGGGAGGGGGGCAGTTGAGACAATCCTACAACATCGCTGGATAGAGAGGGGGCTCAGGTAAGTATGGGGGGGGGGTGCTGAGGAGGGTTGCTGCACACAGAAGGCTTTTTATCTTAATGCATTAAGATAAAATAATCTTCTGCCTTTACAAACACTTTAAGCATCACTGAGCCTAAAGCCTCGTACACCCAATTGGATTTTCTGACAGGAATTGTGTGATGACAGGCTGTTGGCGACTGTGTGTACGCTCCATCAGACAATTGTCGGATTTTCTGCGGACAAATGTTGGATGGCAGGCATTAACATTTTCCGCAGACAAATATCTGTTGGATTTTCCGAGTGTGTACACAAGTCCGTCGGACAAAAGTCCAAAGTACAAACACGCATGCTCGGAAGCAAGGATGAGTCAGAAGCGGTCGGTCTTGTAAACTAGCGTTCGTAATAGAGAGTTAACATTCGTGATGTGGCAAATTATGAAATCTGGAAATGCAGCGCACATTCTCTTCTTTAATGGTATAATAATGAAGCTGCTTTGCTGGTGATACTGATGGAGTTATTGCAAACTAATTTTCAAAGGCTTTTTTTTTTTTTTTTTTTTTTTTTCGAGTGATATCAAGAATAATATTATCTCGTAGTTTTTAAGATCAAAGATACAACTATGTTGGCGTCCCTTGTTAATTTTACATTGTATTTTTTTTAATGTGACTGCCTACTCCCAAACTGTCATTTTGAAGTAAAACACATAGCCAAGTATTATTCTCCACAATTTTTTTTATTGTGCATTAAAAAAAGAAAACAAATAAAATTAGACATGCTATCTGCCAATAGAACTTCACCAAAAAGGGCGTTCTATGCATTAGGGCTGGGGAAAAAATTGATTTGAATCTTGAATTGAGTTGAGAGGTCAAATTGATTCAAATTTTCAGCAAATCGATTTTTTTTAGATATTATTTTATTTTTTTTCACTAGGACCGGTGCTGACACAGCGTTGGTCCTGAGGAGCTGCGGGCAGGAGTTTTTAGGCGAAAAAGTTTTTTGCCTAAAAACTCCTGCCTGCAGGTCCCCAGGACTGGCGCCGACTACGCCGGTCCTGAGGAACTGCGGGCAGGAGTTTTTAGGTGAGGCCGCGGCTTTGGCCTAGTCCACTAGGCCGAAGCCGCGGCCTCACCTAAAAACTCCTGCCCACAGCTCCTCAGGACCGGCACGGTGTCCATCAAAAAAAAAACTCCTGCTTCTTAATATAGGGGGTCAACATTGCCAAGAGTTGGTGAAAGCAGGGGTCCGTCAGCCGGAGATAATTTCCGAAAATCATCTGGATTATTCTCCTGGAGCTCCCACAGCAAAGGCATATGACCTAATTGGTCCCGATTAACAAAGCAACCAATTTTTGGTCCAAGAAATCCTCCTCCTCCTGTTCTGGACTGGACTTGGGTCAAACTCCAAGGCCAATAAGAAACATGTTATCTCCTCCGATTCTGCAACATGGCTGGTTGACGAACGGCCATTCAGAAACTAAATGAAAAGCACAATTCAACACTCACCAAACTTCTACTACAACGAAATTAGCAGAAGGAGCCCAAAGGGTGGCGCTAAAGAGCTGAAAAAACACGTAGTACATCATGTTTGTTTTTCTTGTCCGACAATTCCTTGCCGTTTGCAAGACAAGTTCCTGGCCAATGCCCTTCGGACAATTGTCGGAGGTTTTGTCTGCGGAAAATCCGATCGTGTGTACGAGGCTTCAGGTCACTTTTACATGGACACGGAGTGAATCCAGTGTGATTGAGGCATTTGTTTGTGTTTGGAAAGCACCCATGTTTGACAGTTATTTTGTGCAACTATGGCCAAATCTTCCCACACATAGCAGCAACCATAGACATTTGTGCAGGCACAAATGCATGGCCCTGGACGCATTAACAAATGCCTCATTCAAGCTGGATCCACTGCACCCATGGTAATGAGGCCTTAGATAGTATCTTCTCAAAAATTATTCTATTGTAGGGGGTGACTGTAACTTGATTTACAGCTCAGTGCAGACTTCTGGGAGAAGTACTGAGCTAATTCCAGAAGCAAGGGATGATAGATGAGGATTTTCTACACTTAAATGTACATTCAAACCAGAACCAAGTTGAGCTCTGCCCCACTCAAAAACACCAACTGGCCAGTAAAGCTGCCATTACATTTACTTTTGCTGGCCAGTTGTGAGGGAATCAAAGTCCAATCTTTAAGGAAACTTTTACATATATTATACAGCCCTTTAGTGATGTCAGAGGGTCCTACCTAAGTAAGTTGGTAACCCTTGCCCTCAATTTTTTTGTAGCAGCATATCATCTATTTTGTTGGACCAGCTCTGCCTCGTTCTGTTTGTTTTTTTTTTTCTTTTTGGTGCAATGCTTTTGAAGCTTCATCCCAATGTGCGGCTGTAGTGTGCTAAAGTGATATACTTTTACAGATTCTGGGTTGGCAGAAGGAATTGAAAGCATATCTAAACCCAAAAACAAAATGTAATCTATTGCCTTAGATATGGCTCTTTCAGATTTGGGCTACCGAGGTGCCTTTCTCTGTTCATTTCCATTACATCGGGGGAGGATAATTGGTAGCTTACAGGGGACAGCTTGTAAGGCACGTCAAAATTTTGTGCTTTCTCTTTAGCTCATAGGAAGTAACAAGGACAGTGCATTTCTGGTATTATCAACCGATATTTTCTTTCTTGTCTTTCCCTTTTGAGAGATCTACCACTAGACTGGTTGATGGTGTTCTAACGTTATATCTCAACTCTCTAGATTTCTACAACTTCCCAGCTTAAATTAAGTCATCCCCTTTATATCTGCTTGGAACAGGGAACTGGGCACAGAGCTCACCTCCAAGGATTGGTTTAAAGCCTTACTTTTTCTACACTGTGAGAAAATACGTCCCTTTTGCCAATCTATATTTGCAGTATCTAATGATATTTGTAGTGAATCCCTTACGGCAACCCCACACATGACTGCTCTCGGTACTTCCTGGATCAGTTGCTCTTGCGGCATTTCCTATCAGCTGGCAGACAACTTATCTCCCAATATTGGAAGTCCATCATTACCCCCCCTTTGGTGAAATTGGTTGCTAAAGTTAATATTGAGCTCCATTCACAGAACCAAATTGCATGCGCTATTTTGGTGTTTTTTTTTTTTTTTTTCCCAAATACCGCATGCAATCCTGAAAATGTCAATTCACTACTGCTTCATGCGGTATTTAATGCATAAAGCAAAAATGCTTGGTAAATAATGCATAAATCAGGAGTGAAGTCAATTCACAAAAAAAAAAATTAAAAAATAATGCAGTAAATAAGTAGTGGTCCCGGCATGCGATTTTTAAGGAACCAGCAGCTTGTCAGCATCCTTAACACCCAGTAAATAGCATCTCCACAATAAAAGGTGGAAGACATCAGAACCTTTGAGGCATAGGATTTTATGCAGACTGTACATACTGTAGCATGTTTTCTAAGGACTGATAAGCTGCAATAAATTCAATTTTTGAGTTAAGATATTGTTTAAATGCCATTTTTATTCTTTAAAGATTAAGTAGCTGTAATGATAATAATATGTCTCCAATCCTTTTATTGTATGTATTTTTACAGGAACGATGACAAGACTGCTTCAGACTATAAGATACAGGGTGGTTCAGTTCTACATTTGGTGCTTGCCCTAAGAGGAGGCTGCTGAAAGACGACTAAAGTTTTTTAGCATTGTCCGTTATGGATATTATTTGTGGAGGAACCACATCCCTTTGGTTCTGCAGCATGGGACTGCCCTCCACAGACATTTGCCAGCTTTTTCTTTAAAATATTAAGGTTATGTTGTACATTGTTTTTGTTTACCCCTTAAATAAATAATCCTCAAAATACCCTGTCTTGGCACTGAAACAAGATTAAGATGCAGTGAACATTGTAGGTGGTTTGATTAAACAGCACTTGGTTGAAATTAGCCCACACCTATTTGCAGCAATGAACACTTTGGATCATATGCAGCTTCCCCTGGACCAACAAGGTTAGGAAGCGCATGGAATTTTCTGGATGATCACCACAATTGCCCTGACATATGGCTAGGACTGGTTGTGCTTACGAGCATGCATGTTTATATTGCAATTGCGTATACTAAATCACACTGCGTTCTCCATCTTGGATCAAACGGTTTGTTTCAAGTATTAAAGGGGTTGTAAAGCTAAAATTTTTTTTTTTTATCAATATCTGATCTATATGCAGCATAGATCAGGAATATAGCTGTTATTTCTGCAGAAATTTTCGATTTACCTGTTATATGCATATGCTTTTTCTGAACTTCCTGCTTTAGTGCATCTATGATCTCCTCAGCTTCCGTTTTTTTGAGCGTGCTCCGCGCAGCAACGTCGCGTTTTCAAACAAACTGCTTTATCACTGTGTCAAAGAACGAGTCTTGTTCTCATTTCTCACCGCCCAGCAGCCAATCCCATTCCTGCCTCCCCAGCACGCCCATACACTGAATAAACATAAAGGGGGTGGAGTAAAGGCTGTGCTGCTGAGATCGTCATTCTGATTGCAATAACATGGGAGGCGGAGCTACAGCGTCTTAGACACACCTGCGGCTCCCCTGCCTCCCGTGCCTGTGAACGTACACAGCGTCTCCCCGCAGGGATGTAGTCCCAAGGGAGGGGGCGAGCACGCTTACTAACCCCCAGCCAGAAACGCTCAGATGATGGGGGCAAGCTGACAGAGGAGGAACAGGAAGTGAGAAATTCAGACAAAGAAAAAATACATTTAGAAGAGAAATTGAAGGAAAAGAATAAGTGAACCAACAATGCACTAGCTTAAAGGAACCTAATTAGAAAATAAAAGACGAACCTTTACAACCCCCTTAACTATTTTTCACAAAAAAGTGGCTTTGATTCTATTGTATCCTAGACACTACAAAACTGCAATAACAATTAAGCTGTATTAAAAGTATCCTGTTGTATCAACTGGGAGGAACAGAAAGTAAAGTCGCAGACCTCTGTAGGAAGAGAATCCTCTCATGCAGATGAAAATGTTGTTTCTAAGTCCTAAGGAATAGATGTTTTCTTCGTTTTGCTGTTAATAGAAATTTCCTGCTGGATACAAAACTGATTTACCACTCACTCAGTACAAGCTTATGCAGTGGTATCCAGGATCTGTAAATCCACATTCCAGTAGCATATCCACGCTAAGGCTTCCTCTGTGGTAGTGGACTAAAAGTCCTCCAAGTGGAACTCGCTGCAAGCAGATTCCCTGAAAAAGCTAAATCTGTAGGGGTAATGCTTTTAACTTAATTCCAAATGCGAATATATTAAAATGTTTAATAGCTATACCCTCGGGTCTGCACTGTTTGTGCTTTGATTCTGTTACAGTGACACCCAGCTGGCGAACTAGCAGTCCTTTACTGAAGAGGGAGCTTGAGAGTGGATGTATTGAGTGCATGGAAATGCAGATCTTGGATTCTACTGTGTAAGTTGCGCACAAACTAGATATTTTTATTATTTAAAAAGTACAAGTTAATTGTGTTGTCTGATATTAAAAGTATCAAGGTGACTGTGTTTGTGGAAAATAATACATGACGCAAGCAGGTCTGAGGTGAGGAGTGCAGTGTGTTTTTTACCTGTGTTTTATTTAAATACATTGTTCTACATAATTGTGAGACATTTCTGATTTTCTGTGGGTAGCACAATATGAGATTTACTTACAAATTTTTGGCATGGGCACAGACATTAGAGGATTTGTCATGATTAAACAGCCCAAAGTTTTTTTTGTTTTTCAGTTTTTTTTTTTTTCACAAACAGATGCCATGATATGCACCTAGAAAAAGGGAAACAAAATATTTTTCATGCCCTTTCACCTCTGTGGGCACCTCAACACATCTCAGCAGATGGAAAAAAAAAACCAACTATTTTCCATTGCACAAAACATGTGTGAACCAGACTCACTGAAAACGATGGGATGCCATGTAACCTGTGCTTTGATGTGCCTTCATGCATAGGTGTGAACAGGGCCTAGGGCTGGATTCCCAGCTTTGCATCTTTGGTTGGTTTGCATAATCCGTAAATGTATATATCAATGCATGTGTTAAAACACACTTCAATTATTCAAAATGTACAACGTGTATTGACATTCAATACAAAGCACATTGCATTGTGTGACAATTCACAGCATTGAGTGTAAACATGCATTTTTATAAGTTTCCATAAACTTCAATGGAAAAAATGCATAGGTGTGAATAGGCTCTTAAGAACCCCGAGGATGTCTGCATATATAAAAAAAACAAGAAAATACCAATTATGGTATTAAAATACATACTGGATCTCCAGCTTTTAGAATTCTGCAAAATAATTTTGACATGTTGCATAGGCATTTCAGTTGAATTGACAAGTTATAAGTGTGAAATAATATTTTAATAATGTTGTCAGTTTATTTGATGCTGCATTCAAAATAAAAACTGTCACAGTTATAGTTGAAGTTTTAAGAATGGGTCGTGTTTTTGCAGATCAAATTCAACCTTCAAAATACAAGCTTGTTTAATTTTGTGCTGCAATAAAGTGCAAAGAGTAGGTGTGTGGTGGGAGGGGTCTTCAATGAAGGAAGATGGGTTTGCTGTGCCCCCTAGAAACACAACTTTGCCCCACTACTATCAAACTTCTATTTTATGCTTAAATTAACCACTTGACCTCTGGAAAGGTTTTACTCTGTTCATTTCATCACCAGACTTTTATTTTTTTTTTTACTTTACTTTCTGTTTATAGAATTTTGAATAAATAATTTCTTCATAGTAGTCTGCTACATTTCCTTGGTTAAAAAAAAAATCACCCATATCTGTGTATATTACTTAGTCTGTGTGACAGAGTCCACAAACTATGGTGTACATATATTTGGAAATCGATTAATCCTGATATACTAATGGCCTGTCTCATTTCTTGAGCCCCTAAAATGCCAGGACAGTAGGACAAAAGGACCCATTTTTGGAAAGTCCAAGGTATTTATTAAGAACCCTTTCACACTGGGGTGTTTGCAGGCGTTAGTGCGCTAAAAATAGCGCCTGCAAACCGACCTAAAACTGCCGCTACTGTTTGTTCAGTGTAAGGGCATTCACACTGAACCGGTGTGCTGGCAGGAGAATAAAAAAACTCCTGCAAGCCGCATCTTTGGAGCGGTGTATTCACCACTCCTGCCCATTGAAATCAATGGGGCAGCGCGGCTATACCGCGCTATGCGAGCGGTTTTAACCCTTTTTTGGCCGCCAGCGGGGGTTAAAACAGCACCGCTAGCGGCCGAATACTGCTCCTAAAAATAGCGCTGTTTTACCGCCGACGCCCCCACCGCCCCAGTGTGAAAGCAGCCTTTGAGGCATGGTACGTTTTTTCTTAAGTTGTAATCACATAGTACAGGTTGCCAGGTACCATGTGATAGCTGTGGGCCAATCACGGCATCCCAATAGTAAGCAAGCTGTCATGAATGGAAGCTACAGTGGGTATAGAAAAGAATCACCCTCTTAAAATCACATTTTGTTGCATTGCAGCCTGAAATGAAGAGAGTTTTTTTGTTTTATCTAGCTGTATTTACTCAGTGCAAATTATAACATCCAAGCGAAAGATGTATAACACCAACTTGTCAGAAAATTAAATCAAAAACAGAATCACTGACTTGGAAAAAGATCACCCTCTTATGTCAGTATTTTGTTGGGCTACCCTATGCTTTCATTACAGCCTGTTGGGATATGTCTACTAACTTTGCACATCTAGTATATATATATATATATATATATATATATATATAGGGGAAAAAAACTGCGCTAAGGTACATACAGCAATCTAATTGGAGATAAATGATATTAATCATAAATATAAAAAGTCCCGAAACAAAAACAGCAGCATATAGCAAAGGTTGCACGTATTAGAAGGAATAATAAATAAAATAAAATTTAAATGGAATAAAAAAGTTATTGCGCTTACAAGTGAATTGCAGAGTAATCGCGCTAAAAACAGAGCCGGCCGGCTACAATAGAAATACCCGTCCACCTAGGACAACAGTGTGGTGACGACAGCACGTATCCTCCCTCCAGAAGCGTTTCGTCACAGGTTGACGTTGTCAGTAGGGATCCCCATTGCACGATTACTCTGCAATTCAAATGGAAGTGCAATAACTTTTTTTTATAATAAACCTTGTGAAAGTGAGATTACGCTATGGTTGCTTCTCTTTTATACCCGATTACCCTGCTAATTGCTGAGGTCTATGGGCTATCTACGCCGTAGAGGAATTGGAGCATATATTCAAGCCAGTGATTGCCCTTGTCTGGATGCCTCTGTCGGTGTAATAAAAGGCCTTGGCTGGGTTTTAGCCATCCGCTCCTTCTTGCTTACTATCTGGTAAGCGAGTTTTTTATTAGGTGGTGGCACTGTTAAGGAATAGCTCACCTGGGTGTCATACGTCTGAACTGCACTTCAGTGTTTTGAATATACAACCTTTGCTTATCTGCATTTATATATAGCGCAGCTTTTCTCTTCCATTTTCACATCTAGACTGCAATATTTGCCCACTCTTCTTTGCAGAACTGCTCAGGTTTAGTTAAATTTTATGGTGACTGATTGTGGACCGCAGCCTTCAAGTCATTCCACAGATATTCAGTGGGGTTTAAGTCTGGGCTCTGACTAAGCCATGCAAGGACATTCACTCTTTTCACCGCCACGCACTGTGTGGTCATTTTTTTGCTGTATGCTTTAGGTCATTATCATGTTGAAAGGTAAGCTGTTTCCCATTGACAACTTTTTGGCAGAGGCAGCAGATTTTCTTCAAGAATTTGATAGTATTTTGCCCCATCCATTTTTCCCTCTACATTGACAAGTGCTCCAGTCCCTGCTGCAAAGAAACACCCACCATAACAGGATATTGCTACCTCCATGCATTACTGTAGGAATGGTGTTATTTGGATGGGGAGCTGTATTGGATTCCTGAAAGACATATTGTTTGGTGTCAAGGCCAAATACTTCAATTTTAGTCTCGTCTGACCATAGCACCTTATTCCTTGTGGCCTCAGAATCTTCAAGGTGTGTTTTTAAGAGGTCCCCCTAAAGTGAGGAAATCCCTGGTTGTTCCCAGGGTCATCAGAACTATGTCCCTATTAGAAGATATTCCCACTATTCATGCTCTAGGGACAGCCCAAAATTTGTGATTTTACTTTCACTTGATAATGGTAAACGGGACAACCTAAAAGAGGGGGAATCACTGTGACGAAGACAGAGCAAAAAATAAATAAAACAAAGCCGGACAGAGGTTATTATTCCTTTCTACTTTATACAAAACTAACAAAAAAGTTTTGCCTTTAGTCATACTTTATGATGACATTGTCCTATATGCAATTCTTCTATACTATTTCAATTAAAACGTAACAAAGATATTTAAACTAGAGGTCGACCGATATATCAGCTGATATTTGGGCTTTTTTAAGAAATTGTCATTGACCAATTTTTGTACAAATTCGGCCGATTGCCTCCCTTCCCCACACTCCACTGACAGTTTCACACACTGAGCGGCTCTGCTGCTCAGTGTGTGAAACTGATTTGCAACTGAATTCAGAGAGAGGAGCTGTCAGAATTTAGCGTGATGTCGGGGTGGGCGGGACCCAGATATCAAACACCAGCAAATGGGATGGGATCTGGGTGGGCCGCTACGTGTATGTGGCCCCGCCTACTTTCTTAAGCAGCCCAATCATTGGCTGGCGTTTGATATCTGCGTGTCCCCGTACTTCCCAGGTCCCGCCCACCCCCGACATCACGCTGAATTCTGACAGTGGGTCTCTCTCTGCATTTAGCTACATATAGTGTAATGTGAAACTGACAAATCGGCTCAGTGTGAAACCTGCCAATGCCAGCAAGTGCCACATGCCAGTGCCAATCGGTGCCAACCAGTGCCACCTGCCAAAAAAAAGAAAAACCGGCTTAAAATATCAGCTGCAAAAATTGGCATATATCAGCCACCCTGATTTCTAAATGTGGGTTTTTCTCTGGCCGACGCCGATATCGGTCGACCTCTAATTTAAACAAAACATTGTGTGTATGCATGCTCACACGCTTGTGTAGACTAAGGAAGGCTTCATACCTCAGTCAAAGGTTTTTTGTTTTTTTACTCTATCTGCTATACTTGTCACTTGAACAAGAGCTTAGGATTAATCTTTTTCAATGAGGAACACCTGTTCCAGGGACAACTACCTAAGAGGAGAATGACACTCGCTTTGTAGAAAATTCCAGTTGTCTCAGTGATGGGAAATTTCCCTCAACTGACAGTTTTGGTTATGTCATACTGACTTGACCTCCAGATTCATCGAGTGACTCTGTTGCCAAGGACCTGGCAAAAAAAAACTATTTCATGTGTCTTGGCTCTTTAAAGTGAAGCTCTGCTTGTCTGACTACCCACCCCCTTCCCCCAGGCACCCGTTCCCACTTTCGGTTCGCCGTGGCTAAGTTCGGCCCCCCTCCTTTTCCTGCAGCATTGTGGGGCACATCACAGGTCCCAGAAGACTGTGGCCCATTGACAAAACGCAGCATGCTTTGTGCATGTGCAGTAGCAAATCCGTTGTGAAGCTGCAAGGCTTCGCTGCCGATTTCCCTTACTCAAGATGGCGGTGCCAGCACCCAGTAGCTGATTAAAGAATCAGCTTTGGTGAAGACACCTCTTGATGGACAGGTAAATGCCCTAATATTAAAAATCAGCAGCTACATTATTGGGTTAGCCTGGAGCTCCTCTTTAACAATGTGAAGGTGAAGCATATCACAGAAGCATATTACAGTATATACACCATATTCCCAGAAGCTACTTACAGTATTTCACAAAAGTGAGTACACCCCTCACATTTTTGTAAATATTTTATTATACCTTTTCATGTGACAACACTGAAGAAATGACACGTTTTGCTTCAATGTAAAGTAGTGAGTGCACAGCTTGTAAATTTGCTGTCCCCTCAAAATAACACAACACACAGTCATTAATATCTAAACCGCTGGCAACAAAAGTGAGTACACCCTAAGTGAAAATGTCCAAATCGGGCCCAAAGTATCAATATTTTGTGTGGCCACTATTATTTTCCAGCACTGCCTTTAACCCTCTTGGGCATGGAGTTCACCAGAGCTTCACAGGTTGCCACTGGGGTCCTCTTCCTCTCCTCCATGACAACATCACGGAGCGGGTGGATGTAAAGACCCATACACACTATTAGATTTTCTGCAGATTTTTGTCTTCAGATTTACCAAAATCATATAAAAAAAGGTCAAACCCTAAGCATTTCAATTTATATGTAATCAGGCAGGCCCCCTGCACTGCATGGTTTTGGTAAATCTGAAGACAAAATGCTGCAGAAAATCTAATAGTGTGTATGGGGTCTTAGAGACCTTGTGCTCCACCTTGCGTTTGAGGATGCCCCACAGATGCTCAATCGGGTTTAGGTTTGGAGATATGCTTGGCCAGTCCATCACCTTTACCCTCAGCTTCTTTAGCAAGGCAGTGGTTGTCTTGGAGGTGTGTTTGGAGTCGTTATCATGTTGGAATACTGCCCTGCGGCCCAGTCTCCGAAGGGAGGGGATCATGCTCTGCTTCAGTATGTCACAGTACAAGTTGGAATTCATGGTTCCCTCAATGAACTGTAGCCCTAGACCATGATACTCCCACCACCATACTTGACTGTGGGCAAGACACGCTTGTCTTTGTACTCCTCACCTGGTTGCCGTCACACCTGCTTGACACCATCTGAACCAAATAAGTTTATCTTGGTCTCATCAGACCACAGGTCATGGTTCCAGTAAGCCATGTCCTTAGTCTGCTTGTCTTCAGCAAACTGTGGGCTTTCTTGTGCATCATCTTCAGAAGAAGCTTCCTTCTGGGACGACAGCCATGCAGACCAATTTGATGCAGTGTGTGACGTATGGTCTGAGCACTGACAGGCTGACCCCCCACCCCTTCAACCTTGGTAGCAATGCTGGCAGCACTCGTACCTCTATTTCACAAAGCCAACCTCTGGAAATGACGCTGAGCATGTGCACTCAACTTCTTTGGTCGGCCATGACAAGGCCTGTTCTGAGTGGAACCTGTCCTGTTAAAGTGCTGTATGGTCTATGGCTACCGTGCTGCAGCTCAGTTTCAGGGTATTGCCAATCTTCTTATAGCTTAGGCCATCTTTATTTAGAGAAACAATTCTTTTTTTTTTTTTCAGATCCTCAGAGAGTTCTTTGCCATAAGGTGCCATGTACCATTATAATAATTGTCCTTGTGCCGGTGTTCTGTAAAAAAAAAAAAAAACTGCACGATTGTACCTGTATGTGCTTTATTTGTTTTTTAATTGCCCACAAAATCCCATAAATTGAGGTTTATTCTTATATTCTATTTCAAGGGATAGTGGCAATTGCATGTATAGCCACATGAGTCTCCTGTTTGTTATTTTTTTTTGTCTAAAGCATTTAACCTTTGAGAAGTCCCAAAATATGTTTTAAAGAAGAATTCCAGGCATGGCAATGTCCAACTTGGACCAATGTACTGTAGCTATGTATATACAAAACCTGGCTAATGCCCCTGGAAGCTGGAAATCATGAAAGGAGACACCAGTACCCTGTGTCTCAGCATGTTCTCATTTACTTCTGCTTGTTACTCTGTGTACCCACTACCCCAGTGCTGTAAGAGTCTCACCTGCTCTCAGTTGCGGCCTGCTTGGAGGAGTCGGAGGACTGCAACCTGGACACCACCTACAGATTCTGCGCCTCAGCCCTTTTGAGGGCTCTCACCTCTGCCAAGCAAGTGGCCAGCCAAGTCTTCTGTTTTAACTCTGTGGCTTTCACCACCATCCGTCCAGCTTTTTTTTTTTTTTTTGAAAGCCTATGGCGTGCATAACACACCCAAAAAACTTCACCCAGTGCCAAAAAAATGTGCACACACATAAAGAGTGAAACACAAAAAAGAGCAAATGGGTACACGAGAGTGCTTTTCCCTGAATCCCCCGGGGCGTTGGGCTCTAGACGCAGACAAGGGTACTTTACAACGGTCCATCTGGCTGAAACCAGACAGACCCCGTCCTCTGGAGGGCCTGCCGAAACAGACCCACCTAAGTACTAGGTGAGGCTCCCCCGAAGGGAGACCCCATGAGAGAGGGCGAACTAAGCCAAAAGGCCATGTCCACCCCTTCCTAAGACTTTCAGGGCTGGCCCGAGGACCCGCAAACCGTCCTCATCACACAGTGCAACAAACCGTGTACAAACATAAAAATACAAAAAGTGACAAACATAGGCTTAATAAATAAAATAAAGTGGGGAAGGGATAGTGAAGAGGAGAGTGAAAAAGGTGGCCATTGTGTAAAACAAAGATTAGGCTCTCCGGCCAGGAATAAAAAATTCCTCTGGTCCCAGCCAAAAGGCCTGGCCCAAGAGGCAGGTGCTAAAAAAGCGTGTTCTATGGTGCAGTGACTATGGTGCCTCAAATCAAAGTGACTGCCACTCACAGTGATTTTATGGCACCCTTGGACTGCCACTCCAGGGGCACATACTTCCTAGGCTTTCAGGACCAACCCTGACCAACGACCCAGACCACAGCCGCCCCCACTCCAGGCAGAAAGGCATGAAGTTCAGGGAGCTTGGTGAGAGCCCTTTACCATCAGGCTCCACCGTCACTCCCATCACTCCTTCCTAATTACATTCGGAATTACTAGCCGCTCCTCCCCCCCAGTTAGGGAGGAGCCAATGTTCTGTTCCAAAAAACTGTCTGTAGCTAGAGCTACCACAATCTAGGCCAGAAGGCCAGGGACCCGACCCTTCGGCCAGACCCAGATGCAGCACCCATCCTCACCAGGAGCACCATTTCAGACGGCTCAGACTCAACCATTGGCCGGTCCCCAGTATCTGTCGGGCAACTCGGCATAGTCCCTGCTGGAAACCGCCCTTCCAGGCACTATAACACCATTGGAATTGCTGGCCCTCCCCAACGAGAGTAGCACAGCGCCTCCTCTGGAAACTGATAAGAACAGATATTACACTTGATCTTAGCCAAAAGGCCATCCAGTTGCTACACCTAGTTCTGGTCAGCCACTTCGCCCCCAGTGGGAGCTGATTCAGAAGTCGTGACAATATTTTAGTGATGTCAACATTAGTGACATCAGAGTTGTTCTTGATGAGGTGTAATAGGGGTTCTATTGCAAGCGTGATAAAGAGGGAAGATAAAGGGTAGCCCAGTCTTGTTTCCTGCATACTGTTACTTGAACAGGATTTAAAGCCTTCTTATTTATGTGGGCTTTGGGGGAGCAGTAAAGGGTTGGGACACAGTTGCGGAACTTGGGACTGAAGCCCCATTTCTGCAAGATAAAGAATAGGTATGACCATGATAGTGAGTTATGGTGAGAGTAATTTGAGTGGGATATTGTGTTACTTTGTTGCCTCTATTCGAAGGTAATTTGACAGACACTGTCCCTTACTTTCCTGAAGAGCATAAAGCCCAAATGTTGTTTTCACCTATTTTTCTTCCTTTGTTGCATCATTGTTGAGGATCCCCTGCAGTCTCTTATGCTTTATATGCATTCCAGAGAGCTGCATGGCATTTCTTAGGGCAGGTTTTTGCGGTGGTGACAACAGTGGATGAAACCTATGTAAAATGTAGCAATGCAGGATCACAACTAGGAGACAGGGACAAGGATCTTCATGGCAGGATCACCAGGGGTTATTCCAATGAGAGCCGCCGATACAAAAATATTGTAAATTACATATATTTTGAAGTGACTCTGTTGCAGAAATTTTCTGTGTTGACATAGAGGACCGTAGATGGAACCACAGTACATAGTGAAGAATCAGGAACTAAACCCTCTCAGAAGTGTGCTGGACAGGTATGATTGTTTGGTGGCTGTAGTGTGACAGATGCTAATGTCCCCTGCTGAACTTTGGGGTTTTATCTGCTGAACCTTACAATACACTACACTACAGGATACCCTCAGCAGAAGAAACCACAGAGTGCAGCAGGGACCAGGCATTTAACATACCAGTAAGGGTCCTTTCACACTGGGGCGGTTTGCAGGCACTATTGCGCTAATAATAGCGCCTGCAAATCGACCCGAAAGTGCCGCTGCTTTAATTCCAGTGTGAAAGCCCCGAGGGCTTTCACACTGGAGCGATGCGCTGGCAGGACGGTAAAAATAAGTCCTGCCAGCAGCATCTTCGGAGCAGTGAAGGAGCGGAGTGTATACTGCTCCTTCACCGCTCCTGCCCATTAAAATCAATGGGACGGTGCGGCTATACCGCCGGTAAAGCGCCTCTGCAGAGGCGCTTTGTGGTGGTTTTAACCCTTTCTCGGCCGCTAGCAGGGGGTTAAAACCGCCCCGCTAGCGGCCGCATACCGACGGTAAAGCGCCGCTTACAATAGCGGCGCTTTACCGCCGACAACGCCCCCGCCCCAGTGTGAAAGGACCCTAAATGTTGAATGTAGATCTTCAGTGCAGCAGAATTTGATGGTTCAGGCAACGAGAGTGGTAAATATAATCTGTTACTTTGCAGGGAGCAGCTAATTTTAGGTTTTAGGTAAAAATCTTGACAGGGTAGAGCCAATGATTAATAAAATGTTACAATGATATTTTATTGTTCGGATAGAGCTCTCTGAGCTGTGTTCTCTAACAGTTAGGAAGTCATGCATAAACAGAAGAAACCATGTCACTTTGACCCTTATCTAGAAAATCACCAGGTTTTATGACCTAAACTTATAATACAAAGGGTGCAAGCCAAAATACTCAGAAAGTGACATCAGCACACTTGAAAGCTGCCAAAAATGTCAATCCACAAACATTAGGATTACATAAATTTTGCCTTCAGCAATTGAAACTATTTTACATTTACTGTATGTTAAAAAAAAAACTTTCTTGTTGGGGTAAGTAAATAAATGTGTAAAGTGCGATAATCCACAATGAGACATTCAGTTCAATTATACCATATTTTAGAGAGTCTGTAAAAGGGAACCTGTGCTGAGAAAGCATGGAGGCTGTCAATCTTCACTTTTCCTAAAAAAAAAAATTGTTGCCTGGCTGTCTGACTAAGGGCTGGTCCACACTTGTGAAGAGCTGTGTTGTTCTTATATCCAGAAGGGCACACAGAAAACAATGGTTTTATGTGTGCCCCATTTTCAGTTCCTCACAGCTGTCAGCTGCGGGGTAGAGAGGTGCAGAAAAATGCAACATGTCTGCATTTTTCCGCAACGCTCCACAGGTCTCTGCTGCTGCCATGCTTAAAAATGAATGGAATGTCACTCTGTGACATTCAATAAAAGTTTATGAAAAAAAATGGTGCACCAACCACCCTTTGTTGGCTGCTTCGTTCACTACCTACAGGAAAAAATGTAACTTTTTCTCTACGGGTAGTGTGAACCTACCCTAAATCCATGGCTTTGACCTAGAAGAAGTGAATCCAAAGCTTTTTTTTTTACATTTTTGATTGAGTGTGAAGTATCTTGATAATGCTGTGGGCGATTTATATTATGTTTGTGCATATGATTGATTATTGGGAAAAGAGGTCTAATTTGCAAGCTATGGGGACAGAGCTTGGATTTCTAATTACAAGGCATTCAAGGAGTCTAATCCTGAAATTTATTATAATTTTTTTGTTGGGGGGGGGGGGACTGGCAGAGGGATATAGCATACACAATGGTTATGTGTAATGTTGTGTATCCCATGTCCTACAGGTGACTGTTTCTGCTACAAATCACCTTTCCATGATCATCTTGAGCTGGACCAAGTCAAGTGCCAAAGAGATCAAAGTATATAAATTCAACTTGCAGAGAATTCACATGCAAAAATGCCTGGTATCACACCACAACCAAGAACAGCAAGTGTCTTTTTTTTTTTGCTTTTTTTTTTTTTTTTGCTTTACCTTGAAGTGGAACTTTAGACAGAAAATGCTAGATCACGCTTTACTCCATTGTTTGATCCAAGGCCTTTTCTCCTATCAACCCTTTTTATTAATTGCAGCCAAATGGACTACAGTGAAGCTAAGGCCTGGAAGAAGCCGGTGGTCTCGTTCATGGAAATTAAGAGCATCTTAACGACTCTCATGATTAATGAGAAGATGACTAGTATCTTCCATGACTCCCATGCTAAATTTCTTAAGGTATGGGGCCCATGGTGGTCTTACGCACTTCCGACCTTTCATCCGACCAGCCTGGGCCTTCCAATTTGATCTCCTCTGCCCCCTGGCCTGGGGGAACCCTCTCCTCTTCTACTCTGCACTTCTTTTCTCTCTTCTTGTTCTGTGATCTCCTCTCATTTCCTGTTTCCCCATCTGCCATCTGATCCTTTCCCCCTTGACTCCCCCCTTCTCCTTTTTTTTTCTTTATTTCATTTTTATTTATTTTTTTTGTTTGTGAGTTTTTGGTTTAAGATTTATTTCCCCCAATTTTTGTGAACTGTCCACACCCAAACCCTGAGCAATTCTGCTCAGACACCTTGTGTTGACCCTTCAATAGTTACTCTTATAAAACTTGTTTATATGTGTATCCTATGTTATGTTGCACTGTTATCCTCACTGTTCATATCCCCTGAGTGGGATTAATATAGCCATATATATCTTTTTTGTTTATTTCAATAAAAATATTGTACCAGAAATTGCTAGATCACTTCAGGCTGGCCCCTTTTGCAGGTATAGCTATGTAAAACAGTAAAAATAAGTGCTTTTAGTGTTTAAAATTCAGTAATACACAGTCTCACCCTGTTCTGCACATGCTCAGTTGCTCTCTATTTTTAGAGAACAACTGCCGAATTTGTAGAGGCCGGTCTGTTGACAGTTTTTAAAGCGGAACCCTCCTATTCTTTACAGCTAAGGAAGCTGCTTCTGCTTGATTTGCAACTGCCATAGTGCTGCACATGTGATCAGTTATGACACCAGCCATATGATGGTTTGACAGTTTTGTTGAGGACACAAGCAAATGTTACAGTTAGAAATAACAGAAATGTAACTGTTTTTTGAAATGGTTACATCGGTGGGTTTAGTTCCGCTTTATGATTTACTGTTGAGGTTCTTAGCTTCAACAAAATGGCAGCCTCCAGCAAGAAGAAAGACATTTTGAGTTTATAACCACTTTCCCCTAGTAAAAACAACCCTTTCATGGGTGTTTAACAAACTTTCTTGCTGATTTTTTAAGGCTTCAAATACACAACAAAAACAGGTTATAAAGCTTAGTATCGTTTTTCAATATCAACATGTGTGAACGAGCTCTTATCGAGATTTACCCCCACAATTTGTCTTGGTGACCGTTATCACTAAAGAAAATCCCAAATGTTGGGTTTTATTTCAGCTACTTATATACAGCTGATATGTTATGCAGCGCACATCAGTCCCTGCCCTCAGGGAGCTTACAATCTAACGTCCCTAGCTCACATTCATACATATATTAGACAGGAGCCAGATAACCTACCAGCATGTCTTTGGAGTGTGGAGACTCACACAGACACAGGGAGAACTTGCAAACTGCAGGCGGGTAGTGCTGTGGTTGGGATGCAAACCGACAACCTTACTGCTGCTAGGTGGAAGTGCTAGCTACTTAGCCGCTATGCTGCCCACACAATTCTGGTTGTCACCAGAGCAGGAATAGAGGGAAATTCTTCCAATGGGGGACACTAGTTCTGGTGACAACCAGGTATCCTCTCACTTTGCAGGGATTTCCTCTTCTGTTTTGGCTATGGGACAGGAAGTAAAGTGAAATCTCCCCAATGGGACACACACATGGTTAAAAAACAAAGCTAATCAGGGTTATAGCCCTCCCTTACATCATCCAAAATGAAAAGTTTTGCCATTAGTTCTACTTTAAAGCAGAACTCTGGGAATTTTTTTCCTCCTTGCAGTGGAGCTGTGCCCACACGGCATGGGTTAATGGCTCGTTTTTGTCTACGGGATTGTAGAGGGGAGACATACTTACCTAATCTGCTAATCCTCCCAGCGTTAGACCGGTCCCTGCCACTCCTGCCCCCCTGTGGTCTTGTGCACTAGACTCTTTCTGACGTCATCACGCCCATAGATGTGAGGACGGCAGTGACAGTCCATCGCTGGACATGGAGAAGCTTTGTTTTCTGGAGGATCGAAGGAGTATAAGCTCTGCTCTCTAGACAAAATGAGCAGTTTACTCAGCCCCACTGCATGGGGGAAAAACAAAAAATCCAGGAGTTCTACTTTAAAGTGGTTTTAAACCCTTACATATGTGACTAGCCTCAGGTGGTAGTCAGAGATGAAACAAATCCTCCTACATAAGTTGTATCTGTTTATCTACAGCTGTCTTTCACCTACAGCCATTCAAAGTGCAGAATTAACTCAGGAGCTCTGAAAAGCAGGGGTTAAAGAGCTGAAGTTACATCAGTGAGGAGAGCTCTGAGAGCTGACTGAAGGGAAGGGACAAACCCCCCTTCACACAGCACACAGGAAAAGAGCTGAGGCTGTCAATCAGCTGGAGCTTCCTCCCCTGTCACAATTTTTCCTCTTGGTGTCAGGAAAACTGGTCAGAAGTGATTCACGCTTATAGCAGAGGAACGAGGCAGCAGATAGAAATGACACTTAGACCCCATACACACTATTAGATTTTCTGCAGATGTTTGTCTTCAGATTTACCAAAACCATGTAGTGCAAGGGCCTGCCTGATTGCATACAAATTAAAACTCTTAAGGTTTGACCTCATATTAGATGGTTTTGGTAAATCTGAAGACAAAAATCTTCAGAAAATCTAATAGTGTGTATGGGGTCTTAGTGCTCTTAATTGAGACAAGTACACACTATAGAGGGATATGCTTTGTTTATTTTTCATGTCTGAGGCTTACAACCACTTTTAAAGGGGTTGTAAAGGTAAAAGTTTTTTTCACCTTAATACATTCTATGCATTAAGGTGAAAAAACATCCAACAATACCGGCCCCCCCAGCCCCCCTCCCCGTTCTACTTACCTGACCCCTCAAAAGTCCCGTGCTCGCCCCCGACATCCTCTTCGCCACTCAGCTTGGCTGTTGATTGGTTACAGTGGATGGATTGAAAGCAGTGCAGCCATTGGCTCGCGCTGCTGTCAATCACATCCAATCATGCGGCGCGCCGGGGGCGGGGCCGAGTGATACAGTGAGCGGCTATGGCTGCTGGCTGTATCACGGGAGTGCGCCCGCAAGCACTTAACACCATGCGAGAGAGCTTGCATGAAGGTGTTGAGTCCTTGCGGGGGGGGAGCTGAGACAGCCGCCAAGGGACCCCAGAAGAGCAGGTTCGGGGCCACTCTGTGCAAAACAAGCTGCACAGTGGAGGTAAGTATAACATGTTATTTTTTTTTTTTTTTAAATAACAATCTTTAGTGATCCTTTAACTTTGTCTACAAAACTAAAACAGACATTGTATTTACATGGATTGTTTAGCCACTTAACGCCAGCCTGCACTGTACTGCAGGTAAGCGGCCACTGTAGGCAAAGCGATGTACTGGTGCGTTGCTTCTAACTTCCAGGTTTAAGGCGTGTGCATGATTTATGGCTGGGACCTGCTGATCGCCTGTGTACATTCACACCCGAGAGCTCTGTCTGTTGAAATTTAACAAAGAGCTCTGTACACAGGGAGTGATATGTCAGTTCCTGCTTTAGAAATTGAGAGATCATTAGTAAAAAGCAGCACACATTACATATAGTTAGGTACATACACACCATACTTGTTTGACCCCCGCCCCACCCCTATATGTCAGCACTAGTGTCATGTTAGTTGTGTGGGCAGAGATAATGAGCAAAAAGAAATTCTGGAATACTAGTCAGTACCAGTGTGCCCAAGTGTATTTGCTTTCAAAGAATAAATTACCCCTAATATTGGCTGTCCTATGTGTATGGATGCTGTTGTAATGCGTAAAACTATTACATTTTTTTTTTACAATTTTAAAATAGAGTGCCTCGAGACTCTGCAGAAATTTAAAGGGTGCCTTGACTGGAAATAGGTTGAGAAGCCCTTCCCAGCCAGTGTCATTAGTACAGTGGTTGTATATTTTTAGCACTGATCACTGTATTAGTGTCACTGGTGATGTCAGTAGCAGTTAGTCAGTTCCACCCAGCGTCCGTTGGTGTCAGATTTCCTGCCGCATTATCGCAGCCCCATTTCAAAGTCGTTGATCACTGCCATTAGTAGTATTACAAATAATCCAGTATATACAGTGCCTTGAAAAAGTATTCATACCCCTTGACATTTTCCACATTTTGTCATGTTACAACCAAAAAACGTAAATGTAATTTATTGGGATTTTATTTGCTAGACCAACAC